>CM056594.1:36449186-36719186 GCA_029721355.1 Tegillarca granosa | reverse complement strand
GACAGCCATGTCAGACACAAATTTGAGTCTTGGTTTACATGGCTGCCTGAAAATTAGTTTTGCTGAAAAAAGTCAACTTCTATTTGTTATATCCTTCCCATAACTATATTTTTTGACATTAATGAAATGAAAAAAAGAAAGCTTTTGTAAGCTGTATATTGCTATGTAACAATTATATTCTTCCAAACATAATACAAGCTCATTTGTCTATAAGAATTCTTTGTCAATCCCATGTTCTCTTCTTGAAATAAATATTCAAATACCAATTTACCATTTGAATATCAATGTACCTTCAAAATTCTATTTGTAATCAAATATTGGAACATTTGTTTCGGACTATTATCTATCCATTTAATACCTGATTTGTTACAGTACAGCAAAAACAATTTAGGGTTTACTTTGCAATGTACAGGCCCAGCACATACCAACATACAAACCAAGGAAACTGTTTATTAAGTAATTTTATATCCTCAAATTAAAATATTTACAAATTATAGCCTCAAGGAACACTTTGTCTTTTTGAATGAAATGCTTTATAATGCTTGTTGTTTATTTTATTTTATTTTTTTTTTTTTCTAGGCATATTATAAATAATGTAAAAACTAATCAAAATTATCAACATACATGTATTATAAAATCAAATGATTTATCATTTAAACATAGTGGTTATAAGATTATATATAGTAATGTTTCAAATCTTCAATACCATTATTTACTAGTATATGGACAATGGTGTTCTTGTACAGGTGATAAAACTGTATAGACAGAAAGTCACAAATAACAGATTGAGTTACTTCCCTTTAAACATTGGAGATTAAAAAAGTTGTAAAATTTCAGTTTACTTCTTGGTTCCTCGTATGTAAACAAAAAGTCTTTGATATTTTTTCATTGTTACTTTTACTTTTTATTTCTGATACAAGATCTGCTAGTAATTAAGTAAATGTATCTAAACTTTATGATGGGCTGTCATACCTCTTGGCATTAAGCATCTCTTCATATTATTGAAAGATGAGCGGTTTCAAACTGTTTTTTTAGAAAAAAAAATTACATTTAATAAAAGAATAAACTTTCAAATATAACAGTTGTAAGTAAGCATGTAAAATGGATAACCAGTATAATCAGGAAAAAAATTTGGAGACAACTCAAGATGTTGACCACATGACTGTTATGTTTTAACTTACACGAGACAGCTCTCAATGCCAACGTCATGACTCATGTTTCTTAAAATTTATATGATATAACTTACAATGTCAAAAACATGATGATTTGTCTTACAATTTGAATAAGACAACTCAAATTCTCAACCACATGCCTTGTTTTCTCATGATACATGAAATTACTTACAATGTCAAAAACATTACTGGTTTGTCTTACGGTTTTCATAAGACAACTCACAATAGACCAGCTTTCATTTGTCTATTCCTCTATCCACTTCTCACTTTTATTTCTGGTACTCCAAGGTACAACCTTTGTAAGCATAGTTACTACCAGTTTATGAATTTTCAGAGCTTGTTAAAAAATTAATGGGATGGGCTAAAATGAATCCTTCTCTAGCTGATATACTCATAATTTTTTTTAAAATAATCAAATTAGTTTTTGCAGTTATTCAGTTTTAATTTTGGGATTGTCTGATCTATATTAAACTAGCTGTAGCTAAGTGGTAAAAGCCCTGACTCGCAAATCAGATACAAATGGTAAGATTCGCATGCTAGATTAGAATCTTAATGAGGGCAGACCTGTTCCCTTGTGTAGCAATGTTTTTATTGAGGAATTACACAATAGGAAATTTTGAAAAACTAAAAATTATACATTGTGACTTTGTCATTTACTACTCAACAGCTTCATAAATGATCTTTATGCATTCTGAATGAAAGGGCGAATGAATTTTTTTTTTTTTTTTTTTTTTTTTTTTTTTTTTTTTTTTTTTTTTTTTTTTATAAATTCATTTAGAATAAAAATAAATTTTAAAATAATCAATAGCGACCAAAATATGCATATGGCAATTTGCTGCACTCTCTCTACATTAAATATTCCTACAATCATATTTATAATGTTTCACATTGCCTATATAAACAAACCCAGAGAAAACTTGAAGAAACTATGCTAACTAATAGACAGATGTCACATAATTTCTTATAATCTTAACAACAAAATGGTGACAGAATTAACTACTAAAAACAGGTCTGTTCTGACCACATGACTGGTATGTCTTATATAATTTTAAATGAGACAACTTGTATTGCTGACCACATGATGACCACATGATGCATATATCTTACAATTTACATAAAACAACTCACAATGCCAACATGTAATGACATTGAATTAATGTCATATCTTCATGATGAATTTTCTTTATGATAAATTATGATAAATATTCTGATTCTTAGTTGATCAACCAATCATCTCCTATCATTTGTTTGATCATTTGATTAATTGGAACAATACTACATGGTTTTTTTATTTTGACTAAAAATCAATGACATCTAAAAATTGTTTAATATCAAAAAAAAAAATAAATAAATAAAAAATAAATAAATAATAAAATAAATAAATAATTAAATAATAAATAAATATATAAATAAATAGTTTGGCCAAATAATTACATAATTAAACATTATTTTTTAAGAAAATGAAAACACTGTATGGTAATTTTTTTTTTTAAATCAATACACATATCACACTGTTATATTTGGTATTTGAAAAAAATGACCTTTTTTTTAATTGTTTTATAAGTATGAATGTTTAGCTAGTAATAAATGACTTTTTATTCAGACCACCCTAGTTTCCTGGTTGTCTACTTAAGTTTTATTAACTGGTATTGTACAAAATCCTCAGGATTTGTGAATTTGTAGGTGAAAAAAAAATTTGTGTATTTTTCCATATCTTGTCATGATAATAAAAAACAGTGCAGGTGTGGTTTTAATAATACCCCACTGTGTCTTAATATACCAAATCCTGTTTATGTCTCAATCTGTAGAGTTTGGGTGTTGACATTTTAAATAAAGGATAAGTAAGTCAGTGATACTATGTTCCATTTAGTCAGAGAAATGACATGTCCACTATTATAAAGTATTATTACTTATTAGTATCCAGTTTAGATTTTGATTTGACAAAAACACCTGGGGATATTAGCAGTCTTGTTGACTTTCTCTGTTTGTGTACTTTATAAAGAGCTTTCACTATAAGACTAGTTACATCTTAGTTTGTATATTGTGTAAGATAGAACTTTAAATTGGAATTTTGTACATTAGATCTCCTAGGTCCTATGCTAAGTCATGATTTACTGTGTGTAAGATTATTCCTATTATCTTCCACCTGTGTACAAATATTATCCCAGTGCTCTCTCTCTCTCTCTCTCTCTCTCTCTCTCTCTCTCTCTCTCTCTCTCTCTCTCTCTCTCTCTCTTTTGAATAAATTACTGTTAATTTTTTCCATTAAAATTAATCAGTATAAATCCTAATTTTTGTTATATATCATTGGAGACGACTGTTAAAGCTCAGTTTGTAGAGTGCCTCTCTCTTAAATAAAAGGTCAAAGGGTTTGAACCCTTGACTGGTCTGGCAAATATTTAAAAATATGCAATAACTCTTTTACTAAGCAAAACTGATACTCTTTGTCAGTATTTAGAACTCTTATTGCACATATTTACCCTGACCATAATAAAAAAAATTCAAAAAGGTGAAAATTTCTGACACTTTACCTGTAAAAAAGAGACATCTCGATATAAGTTAAAAAAATTTTGGCTGCATTGTAAATTCCATTCAGTCAATCAAATACAGTTGTTAACTTGAAAGTTATCATTTTTGTTGCCAAAGAGTTTTGGTATTTTACACCATAAATATTGAAATCTCTTGCAGATCTTAATGTGAAAAAATTTTTGCCCATCAATTTGCCGAATGAATTTGGTTTTCTCCAGGCACTCAGTTTTCCCCCACCATCCAGGATCAAACCACCTGTACTATAAGTGAAAAAAAATCTTAAATGAAGAATTGAACATAATTCATAATCATCTAGCTTACCTTTTATTGGAAATAAAGAGAGAAAAACCTTCTTAAAAGTCTCTTCATTTATTGAATTATCTGGCTTTTTTTTTCAATTTTTGTTGAGCCTGGCATTGCCATAAGGCAAGACTTAGGTGTTACTTTTCTAGTGTCATAGGCGGCGGCGGTGGCTTGCCAAAATGTGAAAGCTTATGTCAAAGTAATGTATTTTCTACTTGATCAAAAACTAACCAGGCAAACATTTAAATCCATGGAATTCTTGTTTTTTTTTTAAATTGAAGCACAGGATTTTTAAAATTTTTATCAAAAGAGAAAAACTGTCCATTCATCACAGCATTTATTGAAATATCTAGCTAACATTCCTTTTAGAAACACAGAAAATTTTCAAAAGCTGAAAACTTCATTAAAAGTATGTTTGTATCAAAAACCAACAAGTGCTTCATTCATGTAATATTTTAAACGATAATTGTTTAACAACGTTCTAAGGTACTGTTATTTTGTAAAAATAATTGAAATTTCATGTCACTTGATTTTATCTTGATGAGACCCTTGTTATCAACTAAACAAAAATTTTAATTACTGTTTTGTAGCTGAAATTATTCATAGAGATTATATTGAAGTGTTTTTGTGACACAGACAACACAAGCCATTAGATCCTAATTGAAAAATAGATTTAAAATGAAATACTTCACATTGTAACGATTTGAAGATTTCTGAACCATGCACATTGGAAATTATATAATTGATTTTGTACCAATGTTAAAAATGAAAGAGTATATTTTTAGCTGTTTGTTTGGGTTAAATGTAAAGTTTTCAGTCAGTAAATCACACAGTGTTACCTGTTTAAATATTATGCTAAATAACAGAAAAATAGTCTTAACTGAACTATTTTGTTAGTAACACAAAAATTAGTATAGTCTAAACTGAACTGTTTTGTCAGGACATACCCTTAATACTGATTGTTTGGTGAAACTTTGTAAAACAAATACCAGCCTTATCTGAATCAAATCCTTTCTTTAGGAAGGATTTGGTTTCAGTTGGATTGTCAAAAAAATTTTTTTAGGTGCTCTGGTTTTCTCTCATAACTGACCGCCTCATTAGGAGTCCGATGAGACAGCTAGATTTAGATGGACAATTATGTTGTAATTGTGAACTACAAGTGTTTATGTAATTTTCTGTATTGGCATCAAATACGGGTAACCAATTATTAAATTTTTTTAATAATACAATAAAAATAAAAGAAAAATTGATATTATAATTATGTGAAGCATATGGATTATTAAATTTTCTTGACTGTGGCTTGAAATAATTTTACAGCCTACTAGCCCCCTTTTGATCTTTTATTTCAGACAAAAATTGATAAAGACAGATTGAACAGTATTAAATTATGAAAGTTTTCTATATGCAAATTTATTTAAAGCTGAATTAAGTTTTTCAATTTTATGAAATTTTTAGTGATTTTCTAAAAATATAATTTTTTTAAAAATAGATAACTTCTAATCACGATTTGTGAGATTCTTTTTCTAAAATTTCATACCTGTTAGCTTTAAATAAACGGAATCCTATAGCAGGTTGGTCAGTGTTTAACAATGATTATTATTTGCTTGGAGTATGCACACAGATGTACAGAAATTCCAATGAATCGAAGATGAAACCTGACGAATTGTATTAATTGTCCATCATTAATATCCAAATATTCGCAAAGTCACAAATGACAAATTTAATAAAATTCTAATAATTATTGAATTCACCTATTTTGCAAGTTGTGTTTAAATGACCCTGGCTTTTTATGATCTAATCACATTCTAAAATTAGATCCCACAGGCTGCATCTCGCTAGGAAATTATTGTTATTTCTGTATTTCTTCAAGCTTTTTATCATTGAACCAAATGTAACAATGTTTATTAGGAACATCATTTATTAGATCAGCACCGTTTTAATTTTTCCCTAGGAAAACTTAATGCAGCTTTAAAACTATTTTTTACAGTTTAAAGTTGAGCAAGCAAGGTCCAAGAAAAAACAAAAAGCAAAAACTGCAGATTCTGAACCTACTGGTATGAAAGCAACTAACACAATGTTAAAGAAATATAGACAGCCACCACCAGATATTAAAATAAGTAAGTTTTAAAGGCCACATTGTACCTTTATATATGTTAACTGTTTTGTTTACCAGTTTTTCCTAGAACCTGGTTTTTAGATTGATGAACCATGGTGGTTGGGTGGGTAACATCAAAATAGTGTCCTTTTGGTAATACACACACAATTTGAATACTGCAATATGTCTTCCTCAATCATTTTCAGACAATGTCTTCTGTAATATTGATTATATTCTGATAAATATTTGATTCTATCAGTTTGATAACTTTAAAAGTATTATGGACTTTTAAAGTCCAGACTAGATTTCATCTTTATAAAAGCTTAAATGTGACATTTCAAGCTAGATCAAGTCAACAAAAAGCCTCAAAGGTCACATTACAAAGCTAGATCAAGTCAACAAAAAGCCTCAAAGGTCACATTGCAAGCTAGATCAAGTCAACAAAAAGCCTCAAAGGTCACATTACAAGCTAGATCAAGTCAACAAAAAGCCTCAAAGGTCACATAACAAGGCTAGATCAAGTCTTCATAAGGCCTCAAAGTTACATTACAAGGCTAGATCAGGTCTTCTTTAAACCTCAAAGGTCACATTACAAGGCTAGATCAAGTCTACATAAAGCCTCAAAAGGAACATTACAAAGCTAGATCAATTCAACAAGAAGCCTCAAAGGGCACATTTTAAGGTTAGAACAAGTATACATAAAGCCTTAAAGTTACATTACAAGGTTAGATCAAGTATACATAAAGCCTCAAAGGGAACATTGCAAGGCTAGATCAAGTCTTCATAAAGTCTCAGGTCACAATGCAAGGCTAGGTCAAGTATACATAAAGCCTCAAAGGGAACATTACACAGCTAGATCAAGTATACATAAAGCCTCAAAGATTACATTACAAGGCTAGATCAAGTCTTCTTTAAGCCTTAAAGTTACATTACAAGGCTAGATCAAGTCTTCTTTAAACCTCAAAGGTTACATTACAAGGCTAGATCAAGTCTACATATGTAAAGCCTCAAAGGTCACATTACAAGGCTAGATCAAGTTACGTAAAGTCTCAAAGGTCACATTACAAGGCTAGATCAAGTCTACGTAAAGCCTCAAAGGTCACATGACAAGGCTAGATCAAGTCTAGGTAAAGCCTCAAAGGTCACATTACAAGGCTATATCAAGTCTACGTAAAGCCTCAAAGGTCACATAACAAGGCTAGATCAAGTCTACGTAAAGCCTCAAAGGTCACATTACAAGGCTATATCAAGTCTACGTAAAGCCTCAAAGGTCACATTACAAGGCTAGATCAAGTCTTCTTTAAACCTCAAAAGTCACATTTCAAGACTAGATCAAGTCAACATTAAGCCTCAAAAAGATACATGACAAGGCTAGATTAAGTCTTCATAAGGCCTCAAAGGTCACATTACAAGGCTAGATTAAGTCTTCAAAAGGCCTCAAAGGTCACATTACAAGGCTAGATTAAGTCTTCATAAGGCCTCAAAGGTCACATTACAAGGCTAGATTAAGTCTTCATAAGGCCTCAAAGGTCACATTACAAGGCTAGATGAAGTTTTCACAAAATGCCTTATATTAAAGTTATGCACAGATAGAATTTAAGTTGTTTTGGTAGGACATTAAGAAACCATCCACCATTAGCAGACTTACAGTCTTGTCTATTGTTATCATTAAAGGTAAAAGAACATTAATTATGCATAATAAATTATGTGATCTACTCCATTTCACACTTTTTGATTGTGGTATTTTAATTTCTGATTGAGGCAATTGGGTAATGTTGAATTTAAGATTTATGTGATGTTTTGATAGGAGTAATTGAGTAACATGAAATTCAAGATTTTGGGTAATGTTAAATTAAGGATTTATGTGATGATATATGCTATTGTGAACTTTAAAGGTGATAGACCTCCTGTTAGACAAATTTCTGTGAGAAAAATTAATTTTTGATATTTATTACTTTGAATTTTTGTAAAAAAGATGGTAAAAATAGAAATTTTATTATATATACAATGTGTAAAAATGGCTTTGCCGTTAACAAACTTTAAAATTAATGAGTATGATATAGTATGTAAAATAATTAAGGCCAGGAAAGATATTTAAATTACAATTAATGTTTGAAGTTTAAAATCCTTGGGAGTCAATTTAAAAAATGTTTGCATATATCATATTTATAAGTATGTGCTTTAATTCTAACAAAAAGAAATGTCATAAATAAAACAGTAAATCTTTTTATATTTTTTGTTTCAGTAAAATTTATGACCATAGTCTTAAATTTCAAGGCTTTTGCTCTACTTTTTGTAAAGTTTGTTAAGTTTGTGGCACACATATTTCTTTTTATCATTTGAATCATTTAAATAATTACATAAATGCTCTAAATTTTACGTCACCTGGCTAGGGGCCATGCAAGTTAATGTCTTAGAAAGATGTATGTGTGTGTCTGTTAACTTTAATCTTTTGACTTTTTTGTTAAAAATTACAAGTTTGAAAAAATCTATGTCATATATTTTTCTCTTATGATATTAATCTTGAAAATTATTACATAAATGCTCCAAATTTTAGCTCACCTTGCCAGAGACCACTGTGAACTTGCAACGTGTGTGTGTGTGTGTGTGTGTGTGTGTGTGTGTGTGTGAATTATATTTAATTTTGTAAATTCTCTCTGAAAATACTTATTCAGTTGTAACCAAATTTGGTGTAAAATGTTTCAATTGTGTTGAGGATTAAGATTTGACCATATCAAACCTGTCTGACATTTAAAATGACCACCATTATTACAATAATGAAACATTGAATAAAAAAAAATATGTCTATATGTGTTTGTTATAGTTTTGCTATTGAAGGGCCTCATTTATTTCATTTATGTGACAAACACTCATTCCTAATCTTGAAAGACTTATTTTATCAAATAGTAAACTCATCTCATTTAAACTAAAATGGGGCAGTAAAATGTGGCATTTCCTGTTATAGATCATTGGTGCATGATGTAAATAGATGTTACAGTTACTAATGAGATGCCTAAAAGACTTGTCGTTCATGTATGAAAATAAATGCTTAATTTGTAACAAGAATATGTAGGCTAAGTTTACAAGTTTGTTTTCATACCAAAATTTCCAACCTTGTTGGCTCAGTGGTAAAGTGTCCACCTTGAAAGGGAGACTATGAAATTTACATACTGCTTCCTCACTGGGTGCTTAGCATCAGGGAACAGAATATCAACTGATTTACCCAGTGTGAGGGTAATGTGACTATGGGAGTGGTATGCTTGTCTGTGGCATACTTGCTTAGTGAAGTAGCAAATTTTACAAAAAGTTGTCCTAGAGTGCAGACTAAAACAAGGCAGATCAAAATGCACACTAGCACATCTCACACATACAAATATTTGTACACAAACCTGTTCTCAAATTTAATCTTAAGAGATTGATAAACTTCCTTTTTCGTTGCGAATAGGTGAAAAACAACTTTATAACCATCCAAGCACATCAAAATTCCAAACCTGCCTTTTAATATGACAGGTTTTCAAATATTTGAAAAGGGACTTGAGATTGGGAGGGGAGCAGTTGGCATGGTATATTGCATTGCTTTGCAGATATCATGTAAGCTATGGTTATTGTTCTTGTACTTAAAATTACAAAATTTATGTTTAGCTACAATACTTGAGGCTCTCATAACCAACTAATGTTACCATAGCAACAGATGGTGGTCAAGTTTTTTCATGCACCTGTTTGTTGCTTATCAATAACAACAGTACAGCTCTCTTTCTAGATTTACCCTTTTTGGGTAGTTCCTATTGAAAAAAAGTTTGTTAGGTTACCTGTCAAGGTCAAAAGTTTTCTCTCTGCATCCACTTTCCCCTGCCATTTCAGAAATGTCCCCCTAGAAGAAAAAGAACATAATTTTGAATGGGGAGTAAACTCATCATTTAACTCCACTGAATAATAATGACCAAGTATGTAATTTTCATTGTATTTAATCAATCATTCTTTTCTTTTGCAGAATAATGATGAACCTGAATAAAAGAAAGATTAGAGTGTATTGTGTTGTGTGATGAAGTATATATTTGTGTTTGATAGATAAAGAATGAAATAAATATATGAGATTTTTAAAAAAATTGTTTGTTTTTTATGCCCCTGTAAATAAATACTAGTATATAATATAATATATACCAGGTATATGAATAGATTGATCCACCAATCAGTCTGTTCATCCAGTATTGTGTCAACTTCGTAACTTCCAAAACTGTGGATGGATTTTGTTCAAACTTGTATCAAATGTATGTAATCATGAAATGATGAGTTGCATATCTCATTTTTGTTTGTAAATCAAAGACCAAGGTCACGAGGTCAAATATGAGGAACTCAAGTAAAATGCTTAGTTTTCTACTTTACTTTGACAAATAAATAAATTTAAAAAAAAACAAATAATAATATAAATTTATAATAAGATAAATTAACATGTTCTGCATGGCAATTTCGGTTGGGAATATTGTTCCTTTTTATTTAAAAAAAAGCATTTTGAAGCATTTTCTCATGGATAACTTGTAGCAAAGAAATATGTACTAAATAATTAACAAACTTGGTTTTAAATCACTTGTTATAGTAAAATGTTTCGGATGAAAAATCTTCACTAGAAATTAATATCTGGTTTGGTTATAGCTGAGTTGGTAGAGTGCTCGCTTTGTATGTGGGAGGTCGGGGGTTCGAACCCTGGCTGTGTCTGACCTAGACTTGAAATTGGTAGTGACCGTTTTTTTCGCCAAGTACTCGGCGTTTCGAAATGAAAGTCACGGGGAATTTCGAATGATACCTTGAAAACCAATAACCCTTGTCACAGCAGGCACGACACGTTAAGAACCCTCCTTGCATATTTCCCTTAGCGCACTAGCGAAGGTCAAAATTTCTGGCACTTCACCTATAGCTGGTAACTTCTCGGTTTATGTGAAATATTCTTGATTGGGACGTAAAACCCAATTAAATCAATCAAACTACTAGATAACCTACTTCGAGTAAGACTTGATATTAAACGTTAAAGTTACATTTTATCTTACTCAACCTACAGCAAAATTGATTACATTGCTGAAAGTACAAGCAAATATAGTATATTGCTAAAATGCTGTGCTTACTCGAGAATCAAATTGCTGTTCTCATGACATAGCATTCTTGCTTTAAGAAATGCACTTGTAGTCTGTTTGGTGTGCATTTTTTTAGGTTCATTGATTGTAAAATCAGTTGGATTGCTGGGTCTGCCTTAATGGAGTGCATACCTTTTGTGTAGACTATTGATACAGTTACTAAATGTCACAATGTTCAGTACCAGTGAAAGTCAGTCCTTGAAATGTTTTAGTCTTTTGTGTAAATTACTTTTAGTTTGATTGTTATGCGAACCCTATTTAGTGCATACCATCTATGCATACCATTATTACTATTGTCATAATGGCCATTACTGGCCAAAGTCGGGAGTTTAATAATCAGTGGTCCCTGAATTTTTAATTTTTATTTATTTATTTATTATTATCATTATTATTTGTTTTGTTCGTTTGTTACTTAAATAATTTTCTTGCTTAAATTTGGGAATTATCAAGTACATTTTTGATGGGAACTTAAATAAAACGAGGTCCCGTGTCACGGTAGGCATGGCACGATAAAGAACCCTGCTGTATAATGGCATCAGCGCACCGCACAGGCAAAATTTCTGCACTTTCGCCTATAGCTGGCGACGTCTCGATATAAGTGAAATATTATTGACGGGGACGTTGAACACCATTAATCAACTCAACTACACTACACTCATAATATATTGTTGCAGAATATTGCGTAATGTATCTATGTTGATCTGTGGATATGTGCTACTCTAACAGGATGTTATTTAATGTAAAATGGAAGTTTTAGTGGTCTTTATTCAGTGTAGGATGTAATTTAAAAGCAAGTGGTTTGGAATGGGATAGTAACCAGTGATTATATCTGCTAAAATATAATTATTTCTTCGTGGTGGCTGTAATTGAAACATTGTATATTTATCAATACTTCTGGAAGATAAAATTTCTGTTACTTTTTAACACTTTAGATGTATTTCAATAAAAAAAAATTAAAAGTGCTTTTTGAATTTTTTTTCTAATGCATGCTATTTTTCGTCTGATTGGTTGGCTTAATTCCTAATTCAATTACCGGCGCAATAAGATAAGCATCTCTGTCGAAGCACACTTCAGTAATCGACACATCAAATTTAATCTTGTCATCTCCGTTATTTTAGTGTCAGTAGGTCAACCCTGAAAATCGATAGGCTGAAAAAGAAAAGCATTGGTTTTATGTTATATTGTAAACACAGAATTAATCCGCGTTTTGTTAAGCCAGGGTTATAATTACAGGTTTATAGTTGTATTTTACACTTTTTAATGTTATGTCATATGTCTTATCGGTATTTTTCTGTAACTTTATACGCCATCATTGTTGCCTTTTTTTCTCCTTTGATTTCAGTTAAACACTGATAATTTGCAAGTCATTATATTCCTTGTTAGATTGGGAGATAATTTCTTTTTTTAACCTGTGCTAGACGGTCCCGACAGGTGTTAGGACACGCCCCATCTGGAGAAGCATCTATGAAGAAAAACCTGATCGGTATCTCCAGGTAATTACAGTTTCTTTGATCCTGTAACAAGTTGAAAATTAGGCTTTGATTTAAGACCATACTGGTGTTTGTCCGTACCAGTTTTAAAAGGTAATCTGTTTCAAAGCAATGTCTTTTTCAATTAGAACAAAGCAACCATGTAAGGACTATCATCACTATCTGAACTGCTTCACTGCATTTACAAGTTCTACATTGAATTCAATTTGTTGAACATTCGTCTAGCTTAATGATGATGGTCCATGTTATGTAGTTATATGAGCTTTAACAATATTTTCCAGGGGTTTGGTTGTCTACACAAAAGGGTTGTATCACGTATGAGTTGAAAACACATGATTAAAAGTGACTGAAGATAAATAACTGAAATATGTTTCTCAATGGAGCGGAGTAATGGTGTTTTACAGCCCAGTCAAGAATCTTTCACTTATTTCGAGGCCGTCAGTTCTGGAATGGTGGAGGAAACCGGAGTGCCCGGAGAAAACCTCCGACCTTCGGCAAGCGAACTGACGAACTTTCTCACACTAGGATCTGTTCCGAGTGGGATTCGAACCCAGGCGGTGAGAGGCACTGTGATCCGTAAGCGTACGCTTTAGACCACTCGGCCACCGAGGTCCTTGTTTCTCAATGGAGATATTTGAGATTGTGAAACTGAATGATTTAATGGGTTTGCTGCGTAAAGCGTTATCAAAACCCTATGACCAAGCCTCGAAAACATCGCCTTTATTTATTATTATTATTTGTATTTTATTTATTTATTTTACTTTGTATGCCGCAACATAAAAGAGATACTTGTGTTGGTCGCTGTTTGGAGTTTGTCTAATACCATATAGAAAACATTGTCGCAAATTTAAAGAACCTCTGTAGCAAATAAAGAACAACTTAGCAACAACTGAACAACCAAGAACATGAAACAACTTAGTTACAACTGAAACAACCGAGAACATGAAACTACTTAGCAACAACTGAAACAACCAAGAACATAAAACAACTTAGTTACAACTGAAACAACCAAGAACATGAAACAACTTAGTTACAACTGAACAACCAAGAACATGAAACAACTTAGTTACAACTGAACAACCAAGAACATGAAACAACTTAGTTACAACTGAAATAACCAAGAACATGAAACAACTTAGTTAGAACTGAAACCTAACAACCAAGAACATGAAACAACTTAGTTACAACTAAACAACCAAGAACATGAAACAAATAAGCAACAACTGAAACAACAAGAACATGATACAGCATAGTTACAACTGAACAACTAAGAACATGAAGCAACTTAGTTACAACTGAAACAACCAAAAACATGAAACAACTTAGTTACAACTGAAACAACCAAGAATATGAAACAACTTAGTTACAACTGAACAACTAAGAACATGAAACAACTTAGTTACAACTGAAACAACCAAGAACATGAAACAACTTAGTTACAACTGAAACCTTACAACCAAGAATATGAAACAACTTAGTTACAACTGAACAACTTAAAACATGAAAAAACTTAGCAACAACTGAAACAACCAAGAACATGAAACAACTAAGTTACAACTGAAACAACCAAGAATATGATACAATTTAATTACACCTGAAACAACCAAGAACATGAAACAACTTAGTTACAACTGAACAAACAAGAACATGATACAACTTAGTTACAACTAAAACAACCAAGAACATGAAACAACTTAGTTACAACTGAAACAACCAAGAACATGAAACAACTTAGTTACAACTGAAACAACAAAGAACATGAAACAACTTAGTTACAACTGAACAACCAAGAACATGAAACAAATTAGTTACAACTGAAACAACAAAGAACATGAAACAACTTAGCAACAACTGAAACAACAAAGAACATGAAACAACTTACTTACAACTGAAACAACCAAGAACATGAAACAACTTAGTTACAACTGAACAACTAAGAACATGATACAACTTAGTTACAACTGAAACAACCAAGAACATGGTACAACTTTGTTACAACTGAAACAACCAAGAATATGAAACAAATTAATTACAACTGAAACAACAAAGAACATGAAACAACTTAGCAACAACTGAAACAACAAAGAACATGAAACAACTTAGTTACAACTGAAACAACCAAGAACATGAAACAACTTAGCAACAACTGAAACAACCAAGAACATGAAACAACTTTGTTACAACTGAAACAACCAACAACATGATACAACTTAGTTACAACTGATTAACTAAGAACATGAAACAACTTAGCAACAACTGAAACAACCAAGAACATGAAACAACTTAGTTACAACTGAAACAACCAAGAACATGAAAGAACTTAGTTACAACTGAAACAACCGAGAACATGAAACAACTTAGTTACAAATGAAACAACCAAGAACATGATACAACTTAGTTACAACTGAACAACTAAGAACATGAAACAACTTAGCAACAACTGAAACAACCAACAACATGAAACAACTTAGTTACAACTGAAACAACCAACAACATGATACAACTTAGTTACAACTGATTAACCAAGAACATGAAACAACTTAGCAACAACTGAAACAACCAAGAACATGAAACAACTTAGTTACAACTGAAACAACCAAGAACATGAAACAACTTAGTTACAACTGAAACAACCAAGAACATGAAACAACTTAGTTACAACTGAAACAACCAAGAACATGATACAACTTAGTTACAACTGAACAACTAAGAACATGAAACAACTTAGCAACAACTGAAACAACCAAGAACATAAAACAACTTAGTTACAACTGAAACAACCAAGAACATGAAACAACTTAGTTACAACTGAACAACAAAAAACGTGAAACAACAAAACATTTTCTATACAATAGTCAAAACAACTTAATAAATTATATTGAATGATCGTAAAACATCATTTCACATACTAACATTTTCATCGGTTCTGTATTTTGTAAATGTTTTGACCAATCAAATATGATATCTAGAAATAAGTGGGATAGTTTGAACACCCCCCCCCCCCTAATAATAATAATAATTTATATTAATAATAATAAACCACGCACTTGCGTATTTCAACCACATCACTGGATACGATTTTGTCATTAGGTTTGGTATCCTACGCGAAGAAGTTCAATATAAGTGATCGCAATATTTCTTTTCTTTTTCGCCCGATTCACGTTTTAACTGACATTCCCTATTTTAAATTACAGCGAGAAAATAACACTTTTTCATTCAATACACACACTAGTAATGAATGTTTGATCTATTATATAATAAACCATCTTATTGAATTCCTTGAAAAGTTCTGAATTTATTCCAGATATTTTCTGATGTATATTTCATGATTAATGTATGGTGACTAAGAAATCCCGTGTATTGGCAGTATTCCAAGGTGACATTTTGCCTGTTTTTCTTGATCTTTTGACGGTATTAATTACCTTTAGTCTCTAAATCAATAATATAAAACATTACACGTGGCAACAACTCTAATATGATTCAATATCAACTGTCCCATATATATTGATCCGGTTGAAAAATATCCCATAATTCATTTAGGAGATGTTAGTTTCACATAGGAGATGTAAGAAAATTACCATGGTGGTAGTTGTTTATATGCTCAGTCATTAATAACAATGTTGGAATTATTTTGGTTTGTGTATGGGACTTTAATTACTTAGCAGACATAAAACTTTCATTTGTTTATAAGTTACCAACAAGATAAACATTCTTTGAAAACATTTGAAACACTGGTTGGATATCTGAGTCATTTTATTTTCAAAAAATATATCAGGCGTCGTTTGTTTCACAAATTAATTCTAGTGCTTGTTATTATTATTATTTTTATTATTTTAACTGTAATGATTTAATGCTTCAACAGCTAAATGAATTAAAAATTTGATTGAAGTATTTTAGAAAAAACTAAATACTGGTTGGACATCTGAATCATTTTCAAAGTACATAAAAACGTCTATTATTTTTAAAATTAATACAAGTTGTTAAAATGATGGGGAAAAAAATTCCCGCTGTTAAAACATTTATGAGTAACGTTATATAAGTTTCAATTTAGATTACTGAAATATGAATCACTCTGAATCACTATATATCAATCATATTTATGATCACAACTTAAGCTCTTCGACATTCAAGAAGATTTATTTGACTAAACAAACGAAAATTGTCTAATAAATTAGATATATTTTGAAACCTAAATAACGAAAAGCAATCCATTAGTCTGCAAGTTCGTCAAAAAGAAAATGTCTGAAACCATGAATGTTTGGTTTTACAAAATTATGTAAGTAAACGAATAAATTGATGTTCTGAAAATAACTTCTACGCATTTGTTGTTAAAAAACCCCGAAGTTTGCCGGACACTCCGGTTTCCTCAACCATCCTAGAACTGATCGAGTCAATATAAGTGAAAAAAATTGACTGGGGCGTTAAATACCATTACTCTTCTCATTCTCTCGATCGTTGTAAGTTTCATCAGAAGCTTTACAACTATAACTTCTTAAAGCGCTTCTATTTTGCCTTGCAATGTATACGGAGTTGTCCATAATCGCTCTTGGAATTTTTTTTCCAAGCCTGTGATGGTATGCGTTTTAGTTTACTTATGACCTATATTTCTTTCAGAACCTTCTCATTTTTGTTGTTTTTTCTCTCGCTTACAATACTGCTAATCTACAAGGTTAGTGGGTTTGTTGTAATACTGTTTAACGTTACATCAACAATTTTTCAGCTATGCGCGACGAGAGCAATGTTATAAATCTCTTTAAAGATTATTCTAAGATGAGAGAGATGTGCTGGTGTGTTTTATGGTCTTTCTTATACCTAGCGCGCATTCAGGAGGACTTTTTGGCTAAGGTGCTAGCTCATCAAGTCGATTTGCCCCAGACAAGCATACCATTTTTCCAGTTACATTATCGTAACACAGGATGAATCAGTCGATACTCTGTACCTTATTGCCGAACGCCAGACCATGAAGAAGTATAATGAATTTTAAAGTCTTATGTTTGCCTCGACTGTGGCTAAACTACAATGACAGGAGCGTCTAGCTGTATACTATAGAGGACATCAATAGACATTTAAGATATTCTAAAAACCGAAATTATTAAGTATGTCTACTAGTCTGGTCCTTCAAAAATTGAACATGTTGGAATCTTTTTTATCTCAACGTTCTTTCACAATCTTACATCAACATCCTTCTAGTAAAATTCATGTAAGAACAATTGTTTCAAAAATACACGAGATAGTCATAATAAAGCAAATTAACTGACACCCAATCTTGGAAACCGTTTTGTCATTGTCCGCCCAATGTCTGGGGTTCTGTCATGACTTGGTTCCAAATGTGTTTATTTTTTGCTCTGTCCTTAAATTTATTCGTTCATTCAGCCATAAATCATGTCTATGAAGTTGATTTAATTGTTTTGCTAGAATAAAAATGACCTTTCACTCCTGTTAAACTCTGCAACTATTCATTGCTACTGTTGTCTCGTATCCAAAAATTTCACCTAGAAGTCACACGGTCTAAAGCACTCTGGCTTTAACTTTTTATTTTTATCGTTGTCTTATACCCAACTGTTTCTCCTTATATATCTGGAAGTTGCTAGATGTTTCTAATGACAAAATAATTAAATAAATAAATAAATAAATAAATAAATAAATAAACTGATTAAAATTGCTCATTTATGGGCATTTTTTATCATAATTAAAATGAGTTCTCATCACCACTTGACACAAGCTTGCCCTTAGAATACTTTTCTTTACCATACCACTTTAACGATTATTTTACGGATGTATGGATAATAGTTACATATATTTTTTGGAGACTATACTATCGATCATACCTTCTTCTTTGGTGCAAAGAATAACGCTGTTTTCTTTTTAATTTATGAAGGCTCATTTATATCATACAAAATAGAAAGTAAATTTAATATCGTTTCATTTAACCCAAATTGCAGTTTCAAAGATAAACGAAGGCTCGTTAACCTTGTCACATCTAGCATAACAATCTCAATCCATCAATACAAGACAAAGCCAGTGCTTTATGAAGCATATCAAAAGACAATAAAAAAACTCATCTAATTAATAAGTTTTTAAATAGATATCATTGATTACCTAGAAATTTGAGATCAATCAGCACGAGTTGATTAAACCACTTGACTTCAATATAAAACAAGTACGTGTACCTTTAAATTACAACAAAATGCGTAAGCATCAGAATGTGAACTTTCACGAAGGTTAAAACTCGTTTATGATATAAACTTTCTGTGGCTACTTTTCGGTGAGTGCAAAATTGTATGTCATCTAAAGTTTATGCGTTTCTAATACATCACTAGTGTAATCCAACTATCATGATTTATCCCCTATATGTCGTCGATTTATGTATCTGCCCAAGGATTGGACTGTTTGTTTCTCAAAGTAATAGAAATTGATTAAAGTATATAAAAAGTTGTCCATCGTTGCACTGTTTGCTTTCGCCAAGTAATAGAAATTGATAAAAGTTACACGTACCTTTTTCATTTAAAAAAAATTGACTTGGCTTAAATTTTGAGATTGTTTTACACTCATTGGGGTGTAAGTTTTTCAGGTACATGTACCAACAATGATAACAGAGGTACTTTAACTTAAATGTGACATAATTACATAGATTTAATTTATAGTACAAGACATACTAGTTAGTACATAGGATGATTTAACTATACAGCGTCTTTCTTAATCATCACTGGCTTTTTATTCTCCCAAACGGATTCTTTGACATAAGCAACCAGTGTACTGTTTCCTGTAGTTTTCCCTTTCAGTTAAAAATAATACGAAAGTAATTAAAACCGTCAACACATTGATACTTTTTCTCGCTTATTAAACTGCCTCACTTGCAATGCTAGAGGGCGTCTAGTCTCGTGCTTTGAAATGATCTTGGATGTAACGAAAATTTAGAATATATCCATTAAAATGTAGAATAGTAGTAAATGTGTTCTATTGTCATTTTTGCACAATTTAGAAAGTAAATTATATAATTTCAAATAAATAAATTACAGATTGTTGGTGCATTGTTTGTTTAAATATTTTTACAAAAAGGTGACTGGTTGTTAATTATGCGGAATAATAAGGTCTCTACAACGTACCTTAATAACCACACCACTGGATGCCAATTTTTCATCTTAGATACCTGTGTCGTATGCTACTTTTGAAGTTTTATGAAATAATACATTCAAAAATGCATTATTGTCAATTGCCATATGCAACTTTTGGCAACTTTTGAATGTATAATTTCATAAACATTCAAAAGTAGCACATGACACCTGTACAAAGTCTGAAATTATATTACCAGAGGTAACAAAGTGTTCATTCTGTGTCATATCCTTGGCTTATCTGGTGCCAAGTATGTTTTTTATTAATTACATAATGTTATTTTTATTGAGCGTTTATAGAATACATTGTAAGTTGACATGTTGTAATTGGAAACCATTAATCAAGTTCATATAAAAAATTTAAAAATAATTTTTATACAATATTTGAATTGGATTAGCGTTAGACTTTAGGATGTTAAATATATACATGTATGCACAGGCTTAACTTTATTAACTGTTTAATTATATTGTGTTCTAACAATATAGGTATTTATTGAGTTCGTTTAACCGTTTTTAAAATATTTGTAAGACAATTTTGATTTATAATAACATTTCAATAAAGTGTCTTTTACTCTTTTTAAAAATGTTGTCTTTCAATAATAAAATCCCATTATGTTTTAATTTGATTTTTCAACCTAACAAATAGTCATTTGCCCTTGACAATGATTATATAACCTTCATAGGAAAATGATCAATTGTCCAAAAATAATTATAAATCACAACTTTAAATGGAAAAACATCTGAATACAATAACTATTTCATCATAATTTAGTTGAAATAATGAACTTTCTTGAAGGTTAGGGAAGTTGTAACAACAGAGACTAAATGGTTTCAAATTGACTTTGTCGCTTCATTTTAGAATATCCTTGAGGTAATTCGCCTTCAGTTAAGGACTTTAAATGCGTATTGAAAAATCTGAAAAATCTATGGAACAGGTGGCTTCTATGTAAGATTATTTAATAGGACTCTTAAAGTTTACAACAAGTCATTTTTCGTTCTTAATATGGTTTTCTGACTGCATTACAAAATACGAAATACTTACCTATATTTCTTTAAGATACCACGTGTTAAAAATAATAAAATAAATTGAAGCAATGATAGAAAATAAGCCCACCTTTTGCGTCATAGATATATTGCTAATAACGTTTTTGTAATTAATTAACACAAAACTGTTATGTATTAATTAGAAGACTTTTGTTTGAAAATATTGATATTTCAGGCTAACAGTACTAAATTTCACCTATGATGTCATACATATAAGTTTTGATGCAAAGAACTTTGGTCTTGTTATATTTTATACATTTCTATATATAAGATTATCAGATTTCGGGTTTTAGGGGGTTGGTATTTTTATTCAGGCGAACAGAGAGTATTTTTAAGTGTAAATTCGGTCGTTGTAGGGGGTGTAATTTGCTATCTAAACCAAACCATTTCGGATCTTCGATACCTAAGTTTAGACTTTTCCTCAGTGTGGGAGACAAGTTGTAAACTAAAGTTTTATATTATTAGAAGTATTATATTTCAAATCATTTTTGTTTCTTTAATTAAGCATGTGTCAAAATACGGCCAACTATGGACAACTTTACTTATTCTAAAGGGTTTTTACGCATATGAACAATGTCTTTTCGCTTGTCTAATTCATAAATTTAAAATGTATCTTTATTTCATTATATTGTCTTTTCATGTCATCGAAAATTCTGTACTTTAGTATTTCACCTATTTTCAAAAGATCTGTTAAGGATTCGATCTTTTTTCTCTAAAGGGCATTTTGTAGAAAAGAATTCTTTGTTTACATAAGAAGAGTGATAGAATTTATTAAGTACATGAGGATAAAGTGATCTACAAGAACGAACATTGATTACAAATTCATTTTTTCATCTAGATGCTCACATCTCGCACCGTAATTTTTATTGGTAAAAATAGTTTTTATAAAAAATAAAAATGGATAAATAAATAAATAAATAAATTGATATTTAAATAAATAAATAAATGTTTACACGACTACTTGTTTTGAAGTAATTGAAAAGCCTCCCGGGTTTCACAAAAGTATATGTTCAACATCTCTGCATGCCATTGTGCAATTATTCCTGAGCCGGTCCGAAGTCAATCTCTTCAACACGTGTTTATTTTTTTAAAAAGTTTTTTATTTGGTAATGGTATTTAGTTTTTTGTTTTATTTTATTCTTCTGGCATTTGTCAAATTTATGTAATTGTGTCATACCTTTATTTACCAAAATGTTTATAGATTATTGCCATAGAACAATTTGAAAAAAATTAAGCAATACATTATAAAAATAATATGGCAACATGAATCATTTTTAATGTATTAAATGATAAAATTTTGTACAAAGTGGTATATGGCATTAAAATTGTCATCATTCATAGTTTGTAAAAACAATTAAGAAGGAAATTGAAGTAAAAAAGCTTGAAAAATATGAAATAATATTGAAAAAATAACAACCCTGGTTGTAAGCCAACACCTATATGACACAATTCATTAACCTTTATTTCACATGCATCTAAGTGTGACATTTTATTAAACATCATCGTGTGACCTACAGATCTATGACCCACAGTTTACAACATTCATAAATATCCAGTGTTCTTTTTATCTGTTGAAGGATAACCGAAGCGCCGTAGTTAAATTTTTGCATTTTGCTTGTTTTCAGGGCTAGCGTCGAACTTAGATGGTTACTTGTCAAAAATGTATGTAGTTGAGATTTTAAAAAAGAGGGGGATGGGTGGGTGTTCTGATGGCCAGAACCATAGCTGATTAGCAAACATTTTAAGGTTTAATTTTGCTTTTCAACCATTTGATTACTATGAAATCTTTAAGGCACTTAAGTGAAATTCAAAGCAAGTGAGTATATGCCACTAGCCGTAAAGGTTGAGTTCTGTAATCAAAATGCAGTAATATAAACTTTACAAGATGTAAATAGAAATAAGTAAGCATTCTGGAAACTTTCGTATAATAATTAAGATAACATAATGCGATGGTTTTATGACTTTTCTGAAATGAATATTGATTAAACAAAATATGAATTGTACATATATTTTCAGGGAAAAAGGCACATATTAAATTGCAACATTCAAATAGTAAAAAGTGATTTTTAAAAAAAGCGATCCTTATATAAACTATTTTTTGTCTAGCTAAACTATTCGTTTATTTAATTCACATGCAAGATATGATCATGAAAAATACTGGTCTTGATACTAGTGTCATATACCATTTTTAAATTTAATCATAAAATACATTCAAAACTGGTATATTGTCGTCATATACCATTTTTGAATGTATTTTATGATTAAATTAAAAAATGGTATATGACACTAGAAACACATTTACGGAAACGATTCTTCGTTAAACAGATATGTGTATATAACCGTGTCACGATTTGACACTTATTAGTAGTATCCTGGCTAAAACAATATAATAGATAACTTAATTATACTATAACTAATTGTACGAAAAATCCATTTATAAAGTGTGAAGCAGGTAAACAAGATTTAGAGTTGTAATCTCGTCTAAATATTAAAAGACTCTTCAACTTGTATTGGGAAATATTGTTCTGAACTGCTCGAAAATTTGTAGTATATAACTTCAATTATTTTGTGCATATTTAGTGAGAAATCTTCATTAACTGTCCTTAAAAATATCATATAAGTAAACTAGTAGATGTGCGAGCATGTACAATCGTTGATCTTAATTGTCATGGTTCAGTTTCCGTAAAATGGTAGTCTGCAAAAATATCACTGTTGGATTTGGAAACATCTCGGAACGTTCACATAAGGGAATAATATCATACATATACCAACCAATATAGCACGCAACGATTTTGACGTTTTTGTTACAGTTTCCATAGCTAAAATATATCTCTATATCATAAATAATTGTCTTATGAATTGTTCTCATTTCATTTTTTTGTTGCAACTTGTTTGTTTAGGTGTTTTGGCAATTGGCAAGTGTTACTTCTTTTTTCAAATATATGCAATGATCCGACGGTTACCAAAAGAATTATTTTAAATGAATATTCCTTTCATATTGAAAACGTTACCAACCCGTTACACTCTTGCATACTAAGTGTTATTAATATTGATAAAAATATAAGATATATCCAACTTTATCTCAGTCTTATTTCATTATCGTAGAAATCATAACGTTTTGAATACAACTATAAAGCTCTCTGATGTGTTTTATTAATTACCATGAAGTATAGTTTTCACCGCCAGACATATATGATTTGTTATAACAATTAAACTTATATTGATGGTTCGATAATGTCAAAACACATCTCTAATATTATATTTGTTTTTACTATTTTATTCAAAACAAATTTATGAGGGTCGTAAAACGTAACGTTTAAATCTTTGCAGATCTTGTAGTTTCAAATTAAATATAAGTGACCCTTTACGGAATAAGTGTATTCCCCGTAGAATTGATAAACTGTCCTAGACGCTTCTTTCTCGGCGCCATTTCACAAAATGTAAAGACAAGTGTTGGAATAAAGTTTGGAATAACAATGAAATGTGTAGTAAATAAAGTCTATTACGACTTCTAAATGGTTCTCCAGATACGGAATCTCGTAAAAAATGGATTTATGATCAGATTCAGGCATTTAATCTATAGAACTATGTATGAAGTTGTTTGTAGTATAACTTTAATGGTATTAAAGAATTTCTGTTATAGACGAGAGGATAGTATGATTTCATCATTCATAATTTGAACTTTGTAGCACTCAATATCAGACGAATGCCATAAATCGATGGAAAATTGTGAAGAATGTGCACTCTTGTATCTCTCGTTGGTATCTCATCAGATATTGCCTCTTTTCCTAGACACATTACATCAATCTGTCTTTTCTGAAAATAAATTCTACTGCAAAAAAAAAAGTTAAAAATTATTTTTCATCTATTATTTAAAAATTTTGATTTTGGACGCTCCAAAGCGAAATTACCACCATTAATATTATGAGTCGGCATTAAGAAGAAAACAATGTATTTCATCTCTTAACTAAAATTCTGAACATTCCAAACCGGATTTGCTGCTAAAACTACGAGTCGGCAAGAAAATTGAAAGTTTAATTAAATTTTGTGTTTGAAAAAATAAAAAACATTGTTTCATAATCAAATTCAAAATCATTTATCCAACCCAACATCAATCTTTGCAATGTTAAATATACATATATATATATATATGTTTCACCATTGACAATTACAATGTACTTTAACGCTTAAATTTTAAAAATAATTTTCAAAATTTATACCTTTTTAAATTTTAAGATGACTAATGTTTGTCTGGGTTCTAATGTACTATTTCTTTTCAGACACATATATACATTTCATTTTTCTAAAAAAGATATTTGTATAACATCATATGGTAATTATTTTGTACTAAACGACAGAAGATGAAATGAACGTACACGGATTACGTTGCTATTGGTTACACAACGTTTAACTCGCTGCCACGAGGCAATATGATTAGTGTCAAGGTTTTGATACATACACACTATTGGTGATTTTAAAAGCGCCTTAATGTATATTAACTTTTATAAGGTATGAACCAATATGCAAAGAAATCCTTTCTCACAAGTTGTTGACCAAAAGCTAGTTACATAGTCTTAAGCAAGATGTAAGGGAATTTCCAACGTGTCTTGTGCCATTCTACCCTGAGCCACAGTCGAAGGTTGATGCGGCTTCAGACAGGTTGGAAATTCCCATACAACCTGCTTAAAATCTATGCGACGATTTTATCTCGTATTCTGTCTATTGATTAAAATTGGTACCAGTTCTCTCCTTTTAAGAAAGATTTCTCCGTCTGTACATGCGAGGCAGAGCGTTTCATGACGACACCTCAGACGACGACACATGTTGACCGGAAACTCATAAAAATTATTGCCTTTGTCAATTAACTTGACAATAAAAGTAAGCGTATGGTAAAAATTGGTTATCTTGCATATAAAATAACACATTATATAAATTTGGCAAACCAGAATTAAATACACACCTTTAAGCAAAACTTGTGTAGGATTTTTTTAAAAAAAAAAAAAAAGGATACCAAATTACTAACAACCATTTTGTAATTATATTCATTTTAAATGCCAATTCAACGTTTTATGGTTGTTTGTCTATATAAATCTTAAAATGTCTATAACTTTGTCCTCCTAAAGATGTTCTTGATTTCTGGGTTTTTATTGAGCACATGTTTTTAGTGGCAAATTTCAATAATTTTTATAAATCCTTATGTCCAATGATTGATTTTAGTCCCTAGAAAATAAATATTGTTTTCCTTCGATATGTTTCCTTAATTCAACTTTTATATCCTCTCCTAACTACAGAAAGGATAACCTGATGTTTTAGTCAGTGTTCAGTGGTTCTTTTATTTGGTGGGTTCAGTTTAGTGTCGTATTATCTGGAGTTACCTGTAACAAATAATTTTTTGATCGAATGCTTTTCTTCTTAATGAATGACTTTCACATTGACTGTACTGCATGCATTTATGCAGTAGAATGGACCGTCTCCAGTGGCCTGTCTCAAATTACATGAAAGCCTTTTGGTTTTTTACTACTCGCCTTATTCTGACCCATTTTGACTTCATATCTTCATGTGTCCTATTCTACTGTACTTAGTTCTGTAGTAAAATCTATCTCAGTTACTGCATTCAAGCAAAAACAATGTGATTGTTAATATTTTAGTATGAAAGGTGTAACGTGTTCCTCAATATTGATATGTGTCAAAAGATGTTTAGTCTGTCTTTGCAGTTATTTTATACGCTCTTGTTTTTTTAAAGATTTGTACTGATATTTGTTTCCGATAATTTGTTGGTTAGTTTCAACAAGTGACTAAATAAATTCAAAACTTTCAGTTTTTCTTCTTATTTTTATTTCTTTGATTACTTTCTACTCCTCGACTTATTTTGAGTCGTTTCAGCATCATCTTGTCTGTTACGTAAGCGACCCTTTACAGCTGCTCTTTATGTGTAACTCTATCCATCTTTTAATTTAGTCTTGTAACATCAGACAAAAATAGGTCAACCTACTTAATCTAGCACATTTAGTACTTTGTCATTTTTAGACAACGTTAATGACAATTTTTATAATTCTTAACCAGACTTTCACGTATTCTGTTATGGCTGTTCTAGATAAATGCATCCTTACTGCAATTTGTTAAATGAAAGAACGCTTTCAAATAACAAATGAATACAATAAGAATTGCAGTTAAACTCATATAATTCAGTCTTCCTATATAGAACTAATAACGATAAAAAATTACGCTAAATGACAAAGTATACAAATAAATAAATAAATGATAAATCAATTAAATAAATAATTTAATTAATATTAAAAAGAATTTCAATAGAATGAAGAAGGGAAGGCATGTTAGCGTTTGTTTAAACAAGAAAAATACATTTACATGTATATGTTACTAAAATTATTCCATATAGCATTTTAATGGTGTGAAAAATTCTTGTACCTGTCACATTCAGAATTTTATTTTTGTAAAAATTCAAAAATCTGCACATGACTTACCGGAAATAAGCCGTAAGCTGGTAGTTGACAAGTTTCTGAATCAGCTTTCACGAATATGGCTTAGTTAATTAATACATGCAATTAAAAACACACACACACACAAATAAAAAAAAAAAAAAAAAAAAAAAAAAAAAAAAAAAAAAAAAAAAAAAAAAAAAAAGAAAGAAAAGACCAATCGCAGAAATCTGATTTCTGAAGTATTGTTTGAAATTATGAATATTTTCATTTCGAATGGAAGCAGATGAAATGTTACATAATTTTAATGGCCATTCTTAACCTTAAAGAACGTAACAAAAGTCTTACATGAAAATATTAATTTCTGAGTCAGCAATGGACTTACATAAAATTTTAAAAGTTGACACTGAATTACTTGTGTATAGCAAAAATAACTAGAACAACAAACATAATATAACAAACAAACGGCGGGGAGGGGTGTTAGGGTTAAAATACAATATATAAAATACACCTGTATGTTTAGACTAAAGATTATACAAGTCTACAAGAAATACTGATGCATAAAGTGGATATAGTGATATATAAATCATTAAGATCCCTGCAACCATCAGTACCCGAATGTTTAAACTTCCGTTAGTTTAACTAAATGGTTATGAAAAATCCCTCTTTTCATGATTTTAAAATAGAAATATTTATTACAGATTTAAAAGCTCAGATGTAACCCAATCCTATTTGATTATAGTAACGAAATGTACTAAATTTCACAAACAAAGTCATAAAACAATACTTAATATTTCAGTTGAGCAAATGCTTACGCAGCTTTGAAAGACCAATGCCAGAAGGTTCAACACCAAGGCTGTGTTATGTAAATCGTTGATAGACTGTTTTCTAGACCTTTTTTGTTTAAAACATACATATATATATATATATATATATATATATATATATATATATATATATATATATATATATATATATATATATATATATATCACATATATATTGCATATATGGATATGTATAGAAAAAAATCACTCAACGATAAAAGTTTTCAACAATAAAAATACCTTCTAAATTATCTTTACCTTTTTCTGTTACACAGAGAAAATAGGATCTCTTTGCATTGTTTTGTATCTTGAAGGTAACTGTTGGTACCTTTTCACGGAATCTGTACCACTATGATAGCTCCTTTGGTAGACTGCTTCCTTCGTTTGTGGGGGTTCGGGGTTCGAACCAGGGTCGGGTCTGACAAAGGGTTGAAAATAGTGACTGTTAATTTGCCAAGCACTCTGTTTTTAAAAGAAAAAACACGACTCACTGGATCCTTCGGTGGATACTTTAAACCGATATCCTTGTAAAGGTAATCGTGTCACGCTTAAAAAATCCTTCCCTGCACAAAATTTCTCCCATTTACCTATAACTGGGAAATCTCGATAAAAGTGAAATAATCTTGAATGGAACGTAAAACCCGATTCAATCAATCAATATCACGGTAAGTTAATGCTTACAAAGCTGTATAAACAATACAAAATTAATCAGCAAAAATAAGATGTAGCGCTTTTTGTACAATTTATGTACTAAAACTATATCTGTGACGTTATTCGGATCGAGAGACAGCGCTTATTTGTACAATTTATATACTAAATGTATACCTTTGACATTATTCGGGGTATATATATGAAATATATGGGCGTCTTTTTATTTTTATCGTAAACATTGGTTAAATTTCCTCTTTACCAAGAAGATATCGTATTATATTTAAAAGCATAATTCTATTTCTGTAGATCTAGTGAGGTATTTTAGTATTCAACAATATTTCGTGGAAACCATTCCAATTATCTTATTTATTATCTCTGAAACCCCGGTTAACCGGAAGTGAGACCGTTTTTTCCTGTCGTAGGCACTTAATTGTTGGTTCGGTACCTGTGTGATAGGGTTCGGTACCTGTGTGATAGACTAAGTGATCCGAGTTGGTTATCTGAGACATTGCGGGCGAGTTTACTACTAGTAGCACTTTAAGGTTGGCATTAGTACCCACTAGTACAATGTAGATCAGAAACACATGCACGCTTACGAACCACATGAACTATTTCGTCACGAATCTGTCTCGTCACGAATAGCTGAAAATTGCTGATGTGACGACAAAACATTCACCTAATCAAAAGACTCGGTTAAAATTTGACCGTGAAGGTATGTATGTACCTCAGAAATGGTAACACATTTCATACAACATCCATCTATTTTGTCGAATAAATATTTGATAAAAATCAACAATTATCGAGTATTTTTCGTTTTTATTTTTTTTCATTTATCACTTATTTGTTATTTGTACAATATTAACATAAATCTAAACAAAATTACATTTATTTAAGGAAAAAATCGAAAGCTGTGTCAATCATTAAATTGAAAAATCTGAGTATTTCTTTTGAAAACTTTTACATTAACTTATGTAAAATTTAGCCGATTTCATTGAATATATTACCCGATTTACTCTCTTCTTTAGGTAAAGCATAAAATATTGTCAAATCTCAAAAAACCTATTGGAAAAAAGCGTTCTAATGGAAGAAAAAATCATGCGACAAAACAGCTAAAAACACAAAAACAACAACAATGAACATTGAAACCAGGCACAACAAAGAAAGCATCAAGCTTGGGTTTCATATTTTTTGTGAATAAACGTATAAAATTTGTGATACCAGCAGTATTCATAGTAACGTACATCAACATAGTTTAAATACGAAATATTTGGAGTTTTTTTTAAACTCAACATCACTGATGTTCATTTAGATATTGCAATTTCGGAGTGCTTGAGCTTGATAAAAACATTTGGGTTATCAAAGTATTAGAGTCATCTGTTGTTTTAATTTAATGCATGTATTGCCCTTTATCTGTTCTAATATGTGTGCTTTAATTAACACTTTAAATTAAAAGGTCATTTTTTTATTTAATCTCCAACAAAACTTGTTATAGTAACCTACATTTTTTTTTAAACCATGGGGGGTTCACTATATTCAAGTGTATTTTTGTTCAAATTCTGGTCTTTGGACATTTGTTCAGAAACATCTTATTGAGTTAAAAAGGATGGTACAAATCTCTAAAGTCATCATATATGAAATATGAGGTCAACACAAATGAAATATGATGTCATCATCAATGAAATATAAGACCTGTTTTTGTCACGTGTTTAATGACGTGTTATTAAACTTAACCATCGGCATTTGGTAACCATTGTTGTGGAATATCCGGCCAACGAAACTCTAAAGTCACAACATATAGAATTTGATTTCACAACAAATGAAATATGAGGTCACATGTAAACCTGTTTTTATCACGTGTTTAATGACGTATTATTAAATGGAACTATCGGCATTGGGTAACAATTATTTTTGTAGAATATCCGGCGCACGAAACTCTAAAGTCATCACATATGAAATATAATGACATCACAAATGAAATATCAGGTCACATGTTAGACCTTTTAAAGTCATGTGTTTAATGACTTACAATTGTAAAATGGAACTATCGGCATTGGGTAACAATTATTGTTTTAGAATATCCGGCGTTTTACACACAGCTTAAACCGTCGTCATAATGTCTAATATGAACGAAAATCTGTGGAAATGATCAAGCCAATGAAATAATGTTAACATAATGCAGAGCATTTTCAATAAGACGAAAATGTTCAAGATACGGATGAATGTTTAAAATCTGCTTTTAGCAAACAAAAGTGTTGTAAGCTAATTTCGAAATTTTTTATATATATGCCTCACATACTTAACACTCAAAAGCTTCATAAAAACATAAAAAATTAAAAAAAAAATGAAAATGATTTTTGAATCTATACATTGAGAGCAATGCAAATACTAAAGCAGACTCTCACAAGTTCTAAAGTGAAATCATCGAGTTTACAAAATTTTAAATTTCTAAAAAAAAAAAAAAAACATAAGCGAACTAACATTCGAATATATATACTCTGATACCGACTCTGTACATTCATTTACAGTAAAACCAAAATCATAAACAACTAGCATTCATTTACTCTCATATATGCACACAACTAAAACATTATCAGCTAATAAAAGGAACATTAACAATATGTACACTATTTAACAAATAATACAATTAAATTATAATTTATTTCGTCCATTTCGATTCATTGTCAAAAAATATCTCATATATCGTACAAAGGGTCTTGTACAAATTAAAGCATTTCATTCTAACTTTGGAATGTGTTCTCCGCGACTCGGCAAGCATCAGATCAAGTTTTGTTTCGGCTTTATGTTCTAAAAGCACAAAGTCCTCCAAAAGTATTTCTGAATAAATATGGATTTCTCCTTCATACGACGAACAATAACACTTACGGAATGCGTTCCATTTCCAATGGAAATTTACACTTGGCTAATTAATAAATCATTTTTAAATTCGGTTGTTGCCACCCTAGGTCAGTGGCAGCCACAACTAGCGGCAACCATATCATCATACTGTTTTAAAATAACATTTTCATCGTCATCGAAATATAAAAGACTAATAGAAAATAGTTTATTAGGTACACAACATGGCGTCGATACACCCTTGCCGACTTTTAACGCGTGAACAATACTTTGAACTGTTGCATGATTAGTCGGTTTTTGACTTTGTCCCAGAGGAAATGGACACTCCCCTTTACAATGATAAGCATTATATCCCTTCGGAGAAATAATCCATCCTGACCAACCTATTTCATCAAAATCAACATACATTTGGTGTCTAGCACAATTCCTTCTTTGTCTAGTGTATCTAAAATAATCCAATGCACGTTTCCCTTTACTTCCATTATTAATATTGGTATTTCCATTTTCATTTTCATTTTTTTCATTATTTTCACTTTCCTGATTTGCCTGCTTTTTTTGTTCTCTTAATTTTCTTCTTTGTTCTCTCCTTCTCTCACGCCTTTTTCGACGTTCTTCTTTCGATAATCGTTTTTTCTTTTTCCTCCCTCTCTTTCTTTTTCGTTTGCCTTTTTTGTTCTTTTTTGTTGTCCCTTCACTACTTGGTGTGGTCGCTTCACGTTTTGATCTTGATGCTACAGGTTGGGAATTCCCCAATAGTCTTTGTAAATGTTCGTTTTGTAGTTCGGCTCTGTCTCTTTCGTTCAACAGACGAATGGCCTGTTTAAAATCCTTGTTACGAAATTGTCTCATTCGTTCTTTTTTCAGTATATCCTTTTTAATTTGTAGATAATCTAAAAATAAACAAAAAGAGAGACAAAAATCAAAAAACGTTTTTATTTAAAATTTTTGTTAAAAATGACGGCTGGTGTTTAGTTTAAAATTAGTAAATAAGTGATTTAGAATAAACGGAAAATTGTGCTTGTGCAAAAAAGTGCTTTGGCATTAAACAAACAAAAATTAAAAAGTGCATTAATTGTATTGTGTTTTTGTGTTTGCACTCAGTTTAATGGCTTGCTTTTAAGATTTATTGTGTAAACATGCTTTAGTGCCAGTGCGTGTTGAAAAGACTTGTGCCTGTTGTATTTTGCTAGTCTAAAAGTGATTAAATTACATAAATAATTTACAAATCAGTCTTCGATGCCATCCCTTGCATTGGAAAACGCTTTACATTGGAAGATGTGTAAGATCTAAGTAATACCAACTGAAAGATAACACATATAAGTATAGTGCTGAAAATAACAAAATTTTGCCTTTAAATACACCTTGCTCTCTGACAATTTAAAAATTAAAATGCACTGACCAAAAGAATAAATTTTAGAATAAAATGCATATCATGTAAAAACCATTGGTAGATATGTAATGGATGGGTTAACGGTTGAAGCAACAATATAAAACAAGGTCCTCATACTTGTCATGTGCTATTTTTTAAATTTTCATAAAATAATACAATTCAAAAGTTGCACATGACATACCAGTTATACTGTTCATAGTTTGATGTCTTGATAATGTCTATAAAAAGATAATTGTAAATGAAGAAAGTGCTGTACTTGGTGACATCATGTACAACAAAGAACACATAACATAAACAAATAAAAAATTACCCAAATTAGTAAAAATCCAATGCATTTTAAATTTTAAATATCTTTCCTCATAGAGATTTATTTACAACAAGTCATTGCACAAGGCGTTTAATAATGGAGTTTTGAGCCCCAGTTAAGATTCTTTCACTTATGTCAAAAAGGATGGTTCTGGAGAGATTGAAAACCACTGGCTTTCGGCTAGGGAACTTACAAACTTTATCACAAAAGGATTCAAGCCTTGGTATCTAAAAGCGTTTCGATCCGTAAGCTGACGCTAAAAGTACTGTGTCATCGAGGCCGCTCATTATAGAAGGGAGTAAATGTAACAATCCTTGTTCTTAAATATAAAAATGCTGTATCATAGTTTACTTGATATTGGTCGAATATTTATCTATATCATCTATATGTGATACATATCTCCTCTGTTATTTTATCTTTAAAGAAAATCTGAAAAATCTAAAAAATTATTACAGCTAAATTTACCTATACACTTTGGCACATTAAGCCTAAAAGGAATCTAAAACTGTCTTGTTATTCTCTGAAAGCGTTTGAACAACAATGATAAATTAATATTTTTCAAATGGAACATAAAAAGTGTGAAATTGGTCTTAAATTTTTACCTGAAAAAGGTCAAATTTTGATCGTACCTCAGGTATAAAGTTCTTATTTAGCTGATAGTTAACACTTTAAAAATTCATGACCTTATACTTAAATTTCATTTTTTAAAATATTGAAAGAATGTATTTATTGTGTTAAAATTAATAACGGTCTAAGTTGAAATCAACTCAGAAATCCCATACCTTTAATCTGTACAGTTAGAATTACAGGGCGGAAACGTTGCCAAAAAGATAGGAAAAAGTGTTAAGATTTTTGTAATAGAGAGAGTAGATTTCTCTATGAAGTGTTGATATGAATCCATAGGTAATCGATTAAAACTCGCGTGCATGCTAGTGTTTAATATCAACATGTACTTTGATGAGATGTGGCAATCACAGTCTGGATGTAAAAAGTGGCGTCAGAAATCTAGATATCGGCCCAGGTAAAAGCCCTAGGTTTAAACAATAAACACACTAAAGAAAGTTGTAAATAGCACCTTTGTAAGCAAGCATGTATTCAATCAAAATCTAAAATCTCGACAGTAAAACATATATACATGCGTTTTGTTTTTGGGATGTGATATTGAAGTACTATTATCAAATGAATATATGGTGTGTTTATACCTCTATTCTGTCATAATTCCAAAAGTAAGCCGGGTACTCAAAATTGGTAGTAAATATTAACAAAAATACTTGTTTAATTTTGCTGTGCCATATGTGCACATTTAGGAAATTCATTCCTAATTCATTAAAGTGCGATGTTTAGAGATTACGTATTGCAGGAAAGTGTCGAAATCAAATTTAGTTTAAGGTTAATCTCCATTTCAATTCAAATCTCATATCCCACTGAGCTAAAATTTTGTACTAGAAAATATTGCCAGCAAAAAAATTAGACCAGTTGTTATAGAAGAAAAGTTACTTTGTTTCTTAGACAAACGATAGTGGTATGTGTAAATTTTGTCTGAACGTTAAACTAGGCATATTTTTTTATCGAAAAATAAAATCAAAACAAGAAGTTTTAAAAGGAACTTTCAAAATGGTTTCAAAACAACACATTTATCACAATCCAACAAAATCACTTTTTTTGCCATGCTGATGCAGAATGCGTTTGCCTTTACCAGTCAAATTTTGATCAATCAATCAGAGTGAATCCTTGAAATTGTTTTTAAATATTTACATATTCAAGTAATTATTATTTTCTGGAAAAAAAAATCTGAGAATCATTTCTAGTTAACTATAAAGAAGAAGAATTTTTTTTGTGCTATATTTTGCTATATTTAGTAGTAAATGAATTAATGTTAATTTAATCTGTATGCATCATCTACAATTTCACTGGTTTATCTTGAAACATTTGTCGATTATCAAACATATTAAAATGCGAACTTTTCTTTTTGCATTATTTGGTACAAGAGCATAAAAACACAGCACAAAGTTTCTCTTGGAACTTTTCTGCCCTTATTTGTTACACGGATGTGTTCCGAAAACCTCCAAATTGTCTTAGTTATTCTTTATTCATATAGCTTTAAATATTCTATTTTTTTCATGTAAGGGTTTTCAATTCATTCGGAATGCATTTACTACTTATAATAACTAAATAGATGAATACCTTCAACAAAACAGAAGATAGCAATTTTTAACCATACAATTGTTTTATGGTCCTTATCCATAAACTTTTTAAAGAACTTTTTTTCTATTTCTAACATACAGATGATCAATAAACTTGGAAACGTTACAATTTTTACAAACCGCTACAGGACTGCAAGAATCGTTGTCAATGTCAGTCGGCGCACTTGTACTATTTTTTACTGAAATGCTTATGCATGTGCTACGAACAAGTTCCAAAAATCTTTAACCACCTAAAGTAAATTTACAAGTCATAAGTATAATATACTTATATTAAAAAATGGACACCTAAACTTGAGTTGAACAATCCATATGTAACATTTATGAGTCTTCATAAAAACAAAATTAAGTGTTCCGAATGACCTTAATTTATGAGTCAATATACTTTTAAAGCTGAGTTGTTGAGTTGAACTGTCACCGATGCATTACTTTAAACATACATATAAATAAACCCTGATCCAATCATTTCCGCCATGCAATATGATTAGTTAAATACCTTTCAATATTCATGCTTAGGGAAATCTTATTCTAATTAACAAATTCCAAACTTGGAAAGTTTAAAAATAGTTTAAATTTGCTGGCAAATACAAGAATAACAGAATAAAGATTAAAAGGTAGTTACGGAATTGCTTAATATAAGGTAAAACTCGAAACTTGAATTCTGCTCCTGGAAAAATCTCAACACCTTCTGAACTAAGTAACATTTGTTTCTATTTTGAACATTTTTATAAAATTTGAGAATCTTAATCAAAACATCAGAATAGAAACAATTTTAGATTGAACACAATACACATGGGATATTAACCTTTACAGTCTCATTTAAAACTTTTTTTACTTAATCGTTAACATGGTCAGTTAGTTAAAGGAGTCACGATGGCCAAGGGAGTAAGATGTTAGCCTGGAAAGACATCCCATTGTTGTAGATTCGACAGCGGGTTCCTTGTAAGCATTAAGAGGTTGGCACAGTATCAGTATAATGTAAAAAGTGGTCGTGCTTATATGCGACTTATATAGGCGAATGAACTAGCTTTCTTAACGTCGCAATGAATGCGTGTTAGTACAAGGCAGAGAGGAAATGTTTGTACAAACTCAGTACCATAGGAACTTAATATAATGCTAAAAAACCAAGAAAAAGAATTTTGTAGCTAAATAATTGGCATAGTGACGAAAAATAGCATCTTATCAATTACAAATAGATTAAATTGCCAAACATACACATTTAAAAGCAAAATTAACTACACCCAATAACAAAATGCTACAACATTATCAACTTAAGTCTAGCGATACTTAGCGATCTTAAATAATGATTTTTATTCTGATGAAGCTAAAATGTATGCCCAAAATGCTAAACTGCAAGGATAACGTCTCAGTAAAAGTCATTTGCTTATGCATTTTTCCCTTTTTTCAAATTCAAATATTTTAATTTGTCAGTACTTCAATCACATCTCTTGGTGCAATATTACTGTCTGGATATTGTGTCGTTGTTTTGCTTGTTGTAATTTAATTTCTTTTTCGTTTATTTTTAAACCATTGTTGGCTACTGTTATAATCAAATAATAATAATATAAATAAATAAATAAATAAATAACCCCAAAAATCGTTTTTAAAAACTAATTCTTCCAAGAAAGTTAGTAAATGAACAAAAACAGATGATTTATAGGTTTATATACGTCAGCTCATAAACTTGTAAATTTTCCTCTAATATAAAAATTTCATGCATAGCGATTATATTTGTCATGGTATTAAATATGAAAATATTTTCAAACACTAAAGTTCCCAGGAAGAAGTTAGCATAGTTCTTGTCTAAAACGTACTTTTATTTAACAATATCCTCCATAAAATAATAATAATAATAATGTTTACAATTGCCCTAAATATTAGATACATATGATGCTGCAAAATGACATACCAGTTAAACAGATATAATAAATTTTCTGTCTATGTGAATGAATCCAATACTTGTTGCCAAAAATGTATACTTACTCTTAAAGTATAACTTTGGAAAATATAAACCTGTGTGTTAAAACTAGTCATTTTATATATATTAATTTTACACCTGAAGAGCATAATCTTAAATTTATCATATAACTAATTCACTTTTAGGTGATAATATACATTTTGAGTATCAAAGCCTGAGTGAGCCAAAAAATTAATCATTCTATATTAGCGTGCCAGGAAAACTATCTGAATGGTATAACTTATCTAGTTCATATATTGTATAAAAATAATGATTAAATTGGATTTTTTTTTCAGTGGGATAAAAAATGGTTATTTACTGATTTTACTAATCTATATTAAATGTAAAATTGTGTGATTACTGCAATAAGCAAAGTAGAGAGATTCCGAAAAAAATAAAAACACTGATTAAAAAGCATTGATATTTACTTTGATGTCAGTATCTAAGGATGATTAGAATCTAACAAAGATCTAAATTTGTAACACACCTTAATCCAGAAAATGAAATTTTTTAAATGTTAGAAGGAAAAGATTTAAAACTAAAAAAAAATTACTTGGAAACAGTCAGCGCAACCAAGAACATGACACAATACAAGGTAACGGTAGAAACAGCCCACCAAAACAAGTACAAACAAACAAACATTATACTCTTGTCTATAAAACTCCCGAATTAAATGTCCATTGGTTAAGTTATATAGTATCGTTAAAAAGTCTCCTACCATCAAGCATTTTTTACAACCAATGATTTGACACAATTAAAGAAGCTTTATTTACCAAACAATGAATTTACAGTCCATACGTGTGATGTAATTCAAAACAATTATAGAAAACATATACAGTGGTGTATATCTGTTTGACAAATACGGTATAGGAATGATTTCTGTACATGGTGTTTTGTCGATAAAATTTCTGTCTCTGGCTTTATACTTTTATTTTTATGCTCATATTTTGTTACAAATTACGACATAAGAACATTTTATAATGCATGTCTGTATTTATTTGTCGCTGGTGCTAAAGGAATTATATTTCAAGAGCAAAAAAAAAACAACTTGCATGATTTAATTGTAAATTGCTTTAATTGTAAACGTGCTAATTATCATTTTTGAATAATGTCCAATTTCTACGCTAAGAAAGCAGAAAGAAGACCCACAGCAGGCAGAATGGCAAAGCATTCACAAAACAGTTAAAGCAGTGTTAATTGGTACGGAGGAAGACTGGATTGGACAAATTGTGTTTAACGCCTCAGTACGGAGGAAGACTGGATTGGACAAATTGTGTTTTACGCCTCAGTACGGAGGAAGACTGGATTGGACAAATTGTGTTTTACGCCTCAGTACGGAGGAAGACTTGATTGGACAAATAGTGTTTTACGCCTCAGTACGGAGGAAGACTTGATTGGACAAATTGTGTTTTACGCCTCAGTACGGAGGAAGACTGGATTGGACAAATAGTGTTTTACGCCTCAGTACGGAGGAAGACTGGATTGGACAAATGGTGTTTTACGCCTCAGTACGGAGGAAGACTGGATTGGACAAATAGTGTTTTACGCCTCAGTACGGAGGAAGACTGGATTGGACAAATAGTGTTTTACGCCTCAGTACGGAGGAAGACTGGATTAGACAAATTGTGTTTTACGCCTCAGTACGGAGGAAGACTGGATTGGACAAATTGTGTTTTACGCCTCAGTACGGAGGAAGACTGGATTGGACAAATAGTGTTTTACGCCTCAGTACGGAGGAAGACTGGATTGGACAAATAGTGTTTTACGCCTCAGTACGGAGGAAGACTGGATTGGACAAATTGTGTTTTACGCCTCAGTACGGAGGAAGACTGGATTGGACAAATAGTGTTTTACGCCTCAGTACGGAGGAAGACTGGATTGGACAAATTGTGTTTTACGCCTCAGTACGGAGGAAGACTGGATTGGACAAATAGTGTTTTACGCCTCAGTACGGAGGAAGACTTGATTGGACAAATTGTGTTTAACGCCTCAGTACGGAGGAAGACTGGATTGGAAAAATTGTGTTTAACGCCTCAGTACGGAGGAAGACTGGATTGGAAAAATTGTGTTTAACGCCTCAGTACGGAGGAAGACTGGATTGGACAAATTGTGTTTTACGCCTCAGTACGGAGGAAGACTGGATTGGACAAATTGTGTTTAACGCCTCAGTACGGAGGAAGACTGGATTGGACAAATAGTGTTTTACGCCTCAGTACGGAGGAAGACTGGATTGGACCAATAATGTTTTACGCCTCAGTACGGAGGAAGACTGGATTAGACAAAATGTGTTTTACGCCTCAGTACGGAGGAAGACTGGATTGGACAAATTGTGTTTTACGCCTCAGTACGGAGGAAGACTGGATTGGACCAATAGTGTTTTACGCCTCAGTACGGAGGAAGACTGGATTGGACAAATTGTGTTTAACGCCTCAGTACGGAGGAAGACTGGATTGGACAAATTGTGTTTAACGCCTCAGTACGGAGGAAGACTGGATTGGACAAATTGTGTTTAACGCCTCAGTACGGAGGAAGACTGGATTGGACAAATTGTGTTTAACGCCTCAGTACGGAGGAAGACTGGATTGGACAAATAGTGTTTTACGCCTCAGTACGGAGGAAGACTGGATTGGACAAATTGTGTTTAACGCCTCAGTACGGAGGAAGACTTGATTGGACAAATTGTGTTTTACGCCTCAGTACGGAGGAAGACTGGATTGGACAAATTGTGTTTTACGCCTCAGTACGGAGGAAGACTGGATTGGACAAATTGTGTTTTACGCCTCAGTACGGAGGAAGACTGGATTGGACAAATTGTGTTTAACGCCTCAGTACGGAGGAAGACTGGATTGGACAAATAGTGTTTTACGCCTCAGTACGGAGGAAGACTGGATTGGACAAATTGTGTTTAACGCCTCAGTACGGAGGAAGACTGGATTAGACAAAATGTGTTTTACGCCTCAGTGCGGAGACTGGATTGGACAAATGGTGTTTTACGCTTCAGTCAAGATTTTATCCTACATGTATCGAGGCGGTCAGTTCTGAATTGGTGGAGGAAACTACAGTGTCCAAAGAAAACCGTCGACCTTAAGCAAGCAAACTGACAAATTTCAAACATATGCGATGATAGTTGATGTGACCCATAAGTTATTACTCGGTCAAATGACCTACAACATAACAGTAACAAAAAAAAAAAAAAAAAAAAAAAAAAAAAAAAACCAAGAGTTTTTGGGAAATGCTCGTTGAAAAATCAGAAACAAGAATAAAGTACTGAATTTACAATTGGCGGATCCAACATTTTATTATTATTATTATTATTATTATTATTATTTGCATTGTGGGGGAAAAGAACATCTGTTCAAACAATTAATTTGTATGCTGTTAAAACTTTGAAATAAAAGGGCGTGTCTCATCATCTCATTAGTCGGTTTAATTTATTTCTTACTCATATTAATTGATATTATTTAAAATAACTTCTTGACAGAATCTCTCTACTTTACTTACTGTATGATATTTTTTCAGTCTAACTGCGAAACTAGGATTTTTGGTACCCAAAGAATACATTTTCCCGGTAAAATAAAACCAAAATTCAATTTGACGTCATCTTAATATTACAAAACATGTTAAAAATTGTCACGAACTGTATAAGCAGCGGTTCTTCGGGTAGATGGAAATACTGCAAGAAAAATGATGACGTAATGTTAAATATCATAAAACAAGCTAAGGCTTTCATCAACTACATAAGCGGCGGGCGGTTCTGCAGTTAGACAGAAATATTAAATAAGTTTTTGCAATGTGCAGCAGGTAATTATCAATTTCTTCACAAAAGATACCTACCTTCGTCTGTAGGTGATATATAGTTATGATGACGTTGTAATCCGTCATCAGTATATGTCACCAATATTGGCTGCTTACTATCGTGATGTTCCTTTCTCTGAGCAAATCTAATATAACTTCCGTTAACATGATCACCTCTTGCGGAGGTAGTCGTGACTAGAAACCCTGAAACAAACAATTATAATTCATAAAACCATTAAAATTGACGTTTTGTAATAACAATAATAATGTTAGTCAAATTATAATACACAAATAAATATACAACAATATATTACTGTAAAAGAAGAAGAAGAAAAAGAAAGAAGAAGAAGAATTTACAGTGGAGTAATAAGGTATTTCAAGGACAATTGGATGTGATTTAAGTTGGTATGGTTATAATCCTCCAAAAATATCTAAACACTGCTTTCAGGAACTATTTTGTCAGTTTGGGTGAAGTTTCGGTTTTATCGTTGCCGAATGAATCCATTATATTCAGATATTTCTTTTATTCTTAACTTAATGCATTAAAAAACTGTTTACATGTTTACAAATTAGAAGAAATGTAAGTTGTTTGAAGCGGTTCAGTCTTTGTTGCTATTTAAGGGCACATTTCGATGGCTTAGGTATTCGTTCTGACTTGAAATAGCAACTTGAATGAATTATTATTATTGTTAGCATCTGTATGACAAGCTATTGTTCTAAAGCTTGTGCTTGATCATGTTGCATATTGAGTTTGCATTCAATTGAATTTAAAAAGTGATTTTTTTCCATATTATTATTATTTTTTTATTTTATTATATTTATTTTTTTTGACCAAACTTAACAAGTTGGTATAAGTTGGTATTTCGCTGATGGTTTGTACATTGGGCGAATATATCTTCCTCTTTTAAAAACAGACAAAAATATGTGATTATATTTATGAATTGGTCCTATTAAACAAACACAAAAAACTTTTTAGCTTTGAAAGATTTAAAGCAAACTTCAGAGATTTGAGTTTTACAAGATTAATATTCAACATTTAATGTCATTTTTTCACATTACATTCCTTGAATTATGTAGTTTTATATTTTTAAAAAGTTTGAAAAAGTAAAAACTTTTTAAAACTTTAACGATGTATATTTAATAGATCAATCTTCCATTTTTTTTCAATTTGTAATAAAAACCTATTCAGTTTAACTTTTCTCGGAGCAATACGCGATCTTCAAACTTGTTCTCTAAATGTTAAATAAGTCAAAAGGCAAGAAGACAAATAAATCCGAGTCATTCTACAAAAAGATTAACACACTGGTGTCAAGTTTTCAAGAGATCTCCCACAAACTACTTAATTGTAAAAACCATTCTCATTTCAATGGGTTATATTGAAACCCATTCCCTTATCAATAGGTGAGATTGAATCAAATTTGTCATTCAAGGCGTTTAAAAAATACTCTACGAGAAATATCGGGTTAGAGAGTAGGGTAACATTTGTTTGCTTGTAAAGTCTCTATATCGCGTAAGTTCTAGATAAACAACCATTTACGAACATTTAGAAATTTCAATAAAATACTCTTACGAACATTTAGAAATTTCAATAAAATACTCTTATGTCAAATCATTGCAATGACCGTTATTCAAACCTTTCGCAAGTTTTACCATGAGAAAAGGCATTACTTAAACGATTCACAAATAATGCATTACATAATATAATCTTGTTATTTAGCGGAAGTTTAAGTACTTAGATATGAACACCTGTTCAAACTAAAGAGTCGGGTGGGTAGGTAGAATTTAATTTTACGTCTCGGCGACCAAAATTATCTAACTATTGGTGTATATAGTATATAAGTAATTCAACCCGCAAGGATATGCAAAAATGACAATGAATGACAATTTATTATTCAGTAAAAATGTGGTGGAATAAGCTATAAACGCCAAACAGCTTCTGAATATTCAACAATCAATCATATGGAACATGGAAATATTGCATCGTTTACATTATTGATACGAGTAAAGCTCACAAAATACTTTCGATTTTAATCCATAAAAAATGTTAAATATTATCAAGAATTGAACATAAATATTATCTATTATTCGACTTTGTAAGATTAATTTAAAAAAAAAAAACAATGCCCCTTAGTCTAGATTTATATTACACGATGAGTCAAATTTCGTTTTCATGAATGTAGCTCTTTTTTGCTTATGATTCAGATTTTTGTTGCTGGTAATTTACAACATTTACATATGCCCAGAGCCTTACAAAAGTACTTAAACCTTATCACCGAATAAGATTTCGCCGTTATAGCGAAGTCGGTGGTTTTACAATCAAATGTCTAAATCTTATATTCTTACATGGTGTGTTCCGTTTTTTTTTTTTTTTTTTTTTTTTTTTTTTTTTTTTTTTTTTTTTTTTTTTTTTTGCCAAATAGATGCTTTTCAAATGCCAGGTTTATATTATATTAAATGCTTGTACATTTTGATTCATTGAACAGTTAAACATAAGTAAATTAGAATCGCGACAAATCCTCCCATTCATAATTCAGCTTTCTGACTAGATTCCCATACCGTATGAGAACTATTTCTCGCGCATTTTGATTCATTGAACAGTTAAACATAAGTGAATCAAAATCGCGACAAATCCTCCCATTTAAATCCAGCTTTCTGACTAGATTCCCATACCGTATGAGAACTATTTCTCGCGCCAGATAAAAAAAAAATAGATCTTCTTTTCTTTGTTGAATTTGTGAGATCTATCTGACATCGTTTAGTACTTTAAGAAAACTAGTATATTGTAGAATGAGTTTCTTCTTTAAGCTCAACGTGAGACGAATTTCCAGCAGGTAAAATGATGAATGATCCAACTTAGTGTTTTGTGGTTAAAATCATTTAATCACCACATAGAGAGCCTAACAGTTGTTAATCGTAATTGCAATGCATTAAGCTGGAAGCAAAGTCATATATAGATGATAGAAGATTATACAGTTTGTATGTTGTGAATGGGTAAACATCATTGTGTTTCTCTTCATTAAAGTGTTTTTCCATTCAACTTTAATTTTGCGATAAATTTATACATATTAATGCAGATACTGACTTCATGATATCAAAGCGGGTATTTTTGGAGAAGTTTTTATCATGTTATATTTGTTCAATTAAATGCCTTAAATATTAAATCGCATCATATGGTTTAATGGTTCTTAATCAGATAAATATCAAATTTAGATTTAACATATTTGCAAACATTTGTTCAAAATAAGTTTTTGTGATAGTCCTCAGAAATATCGGTACAATTCCTCTTTGTAAGCTTACATATAAACTTTTAACAGTATTATAAGTCCAACACTGCCACATACATACATTGGTTTGGTAAAAATTGCCCTGTTTGCCTTTTGAGAATACAACAATATCAATAGTATGATCATTCTTAAAAACTTTTTATGAACATTTTCTTATAACTTATATCAGACAGGGCACATCATTTAAACAATGCAAAAATTACAGATTTTATCTATTTACTTAAACAAACCTTTGTGCTATCGAACCAAAGGCACTGGAGTCTTTGAGAGAGGATTTTACAATTTTCAACCGATCTATCGAAATCAATTTAGTCTTATTGTATATGTTAATATTTACGAACAAAGGGACAATGATTGTATAAAGGGGTGGTTTGGAGTTAAAACTATAACCGCTCAAGTTTGGATTATTTTGTCAGTTTAACCAGATAGGGGCTAAAATCGTAAATTTTTATAATTCATGGTCCGAATATGAGTTTACCTTTGTTTGCCATTTTGCCCTTTGCAAGATACAATTTGTACTTAAAATTACTTCTATAAAATGGAAAACTCTTGTTTTTTTCAGAAAATTGTGCTTTTTTCCTTGCCCTTTAGAAATGAAGGTACAGATTTTTTGCTTGATCTAAATGGTTGAATAAGACAAAAATAAACCTCAATTTTAGATACCAACAGTTTCAACATTTTTGTGCAGACTTGAACTCATGAGTAATTTGCTTTACACTACTATTTAGTGAACTGTTAGATACCGTTTTAGTAATAAACCGTCACTTCGCAGTTTTCCGCCATTTGCTAAAATTAACGATTCCTTGAAAGCATTTTAAGGTGCGTTTTACATAAATAGCATTAAATAGTATGTTAACAGTTTAAATGTAGAATTATAGGATTAGGGTTCCAGAGAAAGAGAGAGAGAGAGAGAGAGACTCACCGTAATTTGGAGTAGATCCGTTAACCCATTTTTCAACAGATTTTTGAACATTAAAAACTAACCAGCCATGTAAATGAGAACTTATTCGCTTTGCATCAATTAATTTTAATCCATTTTCAGAATAAATATCCTGTGGATTAAGTACTTCATACACTTTAATCTGAAATAGATAAAAATTTTAAAGTATAAAAATTGTAATTTTTGAAAAGTTTTAAAGTAAACAATTATCATAATTACAAATATCCCAGCCTAATAGCCACTATCACCACATCCGGTTTGGTTGGAGATATTTATTTATTCGGGAACTGTAAAACCTTCGGTTAATCCTTCTTCTATAAGTCTCATCTCAAATCTGTTTACTGCAATATGACGTCATAAAAAGTGAAATTCTTAAAAGTCAGTTGTGATATGCTAGTTCGCTTACAGAATATTGTTGGTTTGCTTGCAGAATGTTGTTTGTTTGTTTGCAGAATGTTGTTGGTTCGCTTGCAGAATGTTGTCAGTTCACTTTCAGAATGCTGTTGGTTCGCTTTGCAGAATGTTGTTGGTTCGCTTGTTAAATGTCGTTTTAGGCATTCCAGATCGCTAAAAAAATCTTGACTTGGACACCATAACACAATTACTCAAGTCCACTTAGTCTTCCTTATCCTTGTTATTAAAACCTGTTTACAATGAAAATCTTCTCCAAAAAACCAATTTTAAAAAAGTTCCATTTGGACAGGTTTGACTGCATGTTTTTTCAGCTACTTGAACATTTTATTTATGATATTTACAACATGGTTAGTTTACTCACCTCTATAACATGTGGTGGCTTGGTTTCCCTGAGATCATCTGAAGACGGTCTTGGACGCATTTTAAACACATGAAATTCAGCTGCTAAAATTTTTTCAGAGTCTTTTAAATATGACACATTGTAGTAAAATAGCATTTGTTGATTCCATTCTAAAATAAATAAACAAAAATATAAATAAATAAACATTTCTTACTACAGGGTATCCAATGAATTTCAAAATAGCAACTTTTTTTGGTCTTTAGTTATATACATATGCATCACTTTTGAAAGAGACAAAAACACGTTTAAAATTAAAGTCATTTATTTAATTTCATCAAAACTATAGTCAGAATCCATGAATACTTTTTTTAATAATCAATGGGTTTTGTATGCCTCGTCATATGATCGGCGATTTCCGGATACAGGAACTATGGGTAAGATTGGAAATCGCGTTAAATGTAACAATTCGCGTTCTTTGACGCAACCAACGGTAACGTTATTTTTTAGGTCAAATTCCAGGGAACATTTCAAAGGTTGTACAAAACCTGTATGAACAAATCGCACGGTTGTCTTTGTTGTTCGATAGGTGAACTGTTAATATGCTAATGCTGAGAAAATACACAATATAATTGAAGGAAAACAATCTTTTGTATCGCTTATAATTACGTTTACTTAATGTGTTTTATCAGAAAAAATGATCTGAAGATTTAATATATATACAAACGTTTAAGTTGATTGATACGGAATAACCAGAATTATACACTTTTTTAATTTTTATTTATTTATTTATTTATTATTTTTATTTTTGTATTATTATTTTTTTTTTTGGCTGAGGTATGGTCTCGGTGGTCAAATAGCCCGAACAAATCACCGAACCTTTCATCGCCAAGATTGTTACCCTTTCCGGGCAGATTCGTGTTGTCGGCAGTTTTACCAGTTATATCCCGTTATACCCCAAAAATCCTAACGCGAGAAAAAGTATCAGTTTGCTTGTCGAAGGTCGGTGTTTTCTCTAGGTATATGTATTCCAGTTTTCTCCACTATCCCAAAACTGATCGCATAACCGCCTTAATATAAGTTCAAAAATCATGACTGGTGTGTAATACATGTTTATTCAACTCCACTCTTGCTTGGGTTACAAAGAATATTGGTTGCAAATGCTGTAATGACCTGCATGCTTCTTATCTTAGCTTGAGCCAATAGTCTTGAAATTTTTTTTATAAACACTGCTACGGTAATTTAACAACGCCTTAATGCTAAAGGTTTGACATGAATTATCTCATGAATATATCTACATCTCCAAAATACCCGGATGGTGTGTTTGAAACAAAACACTTACGAATACTGATCTAAATCTTTTCTCGGAACAGACACGTTTATAAAATAAGATGAAAAAAAAATTATTTTTATTCAAGTTTCTTATTTTAAATGTTCACTTTATTGACTAAAGTTTGAAGGGGGGGGGTCTTTTCGACGTTTAGCAATGAACAAATATTTCAGATGATAATAATACGTTATCTATGACACGGCATTTAATTTTTTGACAAATTTGTGAAATATTTTGGGGATAATGAATATTGCGTTGAGTTATAAAATACCCTTTGTAATACATGTATTCTATAAAATTTTATTAAATTATATTTACACATTGAGCTATAAAACTTGTTTTGGATACTAAACTCTGCATGACTATGCATGTAATATCAATTATGAAACAATTTTAATTCAATTTAACATTATATCAAAGATAGAGAAAAACCAGACATGACATTTATAGCGCTTTACAAAGTGTTTTAACACTTCATGAATCTTGATTGCGAATTTTGTTAACACATAAATCATACTATATTGTGAAAAAAAACCTAAAATGTAGAGCGTAAATTTATAAGAAATCTTAAAAAAAAAGTTAAATTTGCAATTGAAAAATTAAAATCACAAATATAGATATTTATTTTTGCTCTTTTTCCTAAGAAACTTAATTGGTCGAATTTTATTCATCTTTTTCTTCGTTAAAATGGAAAAATATATATTAGATTAGATTAATCCTGATTGTAAATTTAAGTAAATTTTCCCACCATAAAGTTGGTCAAAACAAGAACACCTGTAGGCTTATGAATGGATTTTAGTATATACATAACATCCAAATTGTTTAGACTGGATGGGTATATTCTCGGAGTTGTTTTCAAATGAAATTGATTTCTTTCCACGTGTTAGTAATGTCTACAGAACATAATCAATACTTTCTATTTCATCTTAGTGACACCTGGTCTCTATTCAATTGACAGAATGTAAATATTTTACTTTTTCTGATTAATGAACCGCTTATGTGTTATGTAATACACTAAATACAGGTACTTTAGATGTATGTGTACTTCGTTTTATGTACTAACTTCCTTAGTTATTAAAATATGGTATAGTACGTTTAGTACAATCAATGGTACCGTTTTACATTTAAGCCAACAATCCCTATTATTTTTATTCTTTCGACATTTTTCATATACATATACCTGTGACGTAAACAATTTTTGCGCTTTTATTCGTAATGACGTAAGCGATGTGGTTTGGACTTGCGGTTCTACTTTATTGCATTACACAAATTTTATTATTTAAGATAAAGAGATTGGACACCTAGAAAAGTCCTTGTTTTTCGGATTTGCTTTGCGTGGATCAAGGTATATGACAACTTTGAATAAAATAATTAGATTTTTAATGTGCATAAGATTGAATTCAAATTGTTATTTCAAAACTTTAGGCGCAAGCCATCCCCATAACTTACTGTTGTATGACGGTATAATTATTGTAAAAGGAAAATAGAGGTTGAAAAAAGGCAACGAATAGAAATAGATTCTACGAAAGATATTTTTCTTGAAATCCTTAATAGAAACGTAGGTTTTTTACTCGCGGTTACAAATTATTAATAAAAGTGAAACAGATCTTTCACAAGATGTATAATTTTATATCAGTTAACTCGGTACGGTTGGCTCAGGTGGTGTTGTGAAATAGTGAGAAATCAGAATCCTAAGGATAATTTACACACTAGACAATAATCCGACAAAACACACAGAATTCTCACATCTGTAGCATCAATGATAGTCCATAAGCCCTGGAATTACTTTTTTACAGTAATAGTGATGGTTCATAATACCACGCTTTAGTTTATAAAAGACCTACACACACAGGTAACAGGAGAAATTTAATTGCGTCTTAATTCTGTGTAATTTCACAAATCTATCATATTTTAAACGTAACATCTCTATGATTCATTTTCTTAGTTACACTTCAAATAACCCTACAAAATAACAGCGGGATATGTAACGCATTTTTTCTAATTATAAATTCATTATTCTTCCCTGTTGTAGCAGTAATGCGTATGAAGTGTTTCAATTTAACTTTTTAAAGTGTAAATACATTAATCAATTCAGTCAGATAAAACATATTACTTGAATATATCCTGGTTTTAAAAAATAACATGATTTGTTAAATCAGCAGATTTAAGTACAAGTGTACTAAGTGCAGACTACCCCCTTCTACACCCGACTTTATTGGATTTGTTCATTGAAAGAACACATTTTGTCTTTAGAGTACCTAATGGGACTTTGTGGCCGAGGAGTCTTAAGATTTTATCGCCAAGGTTTTGAATCCAACTACGGGCTAAAGATAACTGTATCCGCCTGGATATAAGTTGAGAAATCTTGACGTGACACAAGTCTATTCGGTGCCTCTCACCGCCCAATGCTTATTCCTTTTGGGTCTCGGCGGCAGAGTGGTGTAATGCGGGGGGCCACAGGTACATATTATGTACTAGGCCAAAACACTTACAACCACCAAGAACACAAAACCCCATTAAAAATCCAAGATGAAAACATATGAAGACCAACAACAAAATACTTACGTACATAAAGTAATAATAAAATGTAACCCGGTGGTGTGGTTGGATTACTTATTGTAGGACAACCCATTTTATTGACTTAAAATCATCAGTGATGACTTAAAAGTTGTACAAAAGTTGACCAAATTGCTAAGATTTACACTCTAGAGTGTTTGTACGTATATGTTTACATTATAACTGGTTCATTAGTTGTTTCGTGTTCTTAGTTGCATTTGTTTCATCAAAGTATTTTTCATCAACTACAAATTGCTATTTTTCATTTTTCTTGATTTTGGCAGCACAAAACGCTTATTGGCCAATGTGCCATTGTCTGTACTAATGCTATTGGCTAATGTTTTAATTTTTATGAAATTTGAGTACATGTAATTAAAAAAATAAGAAGTTTTCATATACATGAAAATAAAAAATTAGCATATGACACTAGTACATTTGGTACATGTTATATTGTAGTCAGGGTAATTGGACTGATGTAAGAATGTAAGGTCTTTTCGTTTTGAAAGGATTAAACCCGATATTTATCTTAAACGCACTTAGAAAGAACTACAAGTCTTTGTAATACGAAAAAATTTTAAAACTATATTTTGAGTTTTTTAAATGAAATTTGAAATTTTAGGGCTAGTTATAAGAAAAGTGTATGTTACGGTCTGTAAATTTTGACGACTGTCTCATCAGATATAAGATAAATCGTATATCATGAATTTGATCTTTACAACTTTGATAAATACACTTTGATTTTAACTCTATCTTTAGATCTTCATACACCATTACACGTCCATACGAAAATACAGCGTTTGTCTAATTATTTCACTATTGTCGCCGCTATTTAGTTTTGTCACGATATGTTTAGCTTCAGCACAGGTAGGACGCACGACCACCAACCCAGGGTTGGTCATTACGCATACGACTCGCAAGTAACGACATCTCGTGTAACAAGATACACATCGCAAGACTACCAGCAAGGGTAGGTCATAACGCATACGACTAACAGTAACGGCATATTATGTGGCATCGCACGACCACCGCTTTTTTCTGATACGGCTGAATCAACCAATGAAAAATCTTAAAACATAAGACACATGGCCAACTGTTAACTGCAGATCGTTGTGAAATCCCACAAGATCATCACCTATGTTAGCCCAATAGTAGATAAAATTAAGAATGCACTGTATGTAAAACACGGAAAAGCTAGATAAAGGGCACAATTTGAATATAACGCGCCGTCAACGGGTATGCCACGTGTTTACAAAAGCATGCACGACACTGGGAAGTAATAAATAATGTGCATGTACATTGTTTAAACACGAATATTAAGTAAATTACCAGAAATGTTTTTGCCAATTGAAATAAGATTAACCACATCACATGACAACTGTTTGTCATTGAATCCAGTTGTTGTGAATTCGGGAGTTTTAAAATAAGTGGTAAAATATGTGTTTGTAGGTTCTTTCTTATATTGTTTCATGTTCTTGGTCGCAGTTGTTATTGACAGGTTTTCAGGTTGTTTCCTAGTGGAAAAATTTTGTACTTTTGGTGTAGAAAATGAAATCTTTTGCCTGCTTAAAGATAGAAAGTTTAACAGAATGATTTTTGTTTGTTTAAAAGTTTTCTAATTTGTATCAAAATCAAATATTTGACCCCAATAACTAGATTTTACACCATAAGTTTATTTGCTTACTTTAATGGATACTACAAAGTCAACAATCATGAAATTTTGACATATACATGAATACAACACCTGTGCTTGTTATAAAGTAACTGGAAAGATCAAGGGTGTAGAAATAATCCAACGCCTTTCCACCTTAAAATCAGTAAATAAACCATCTATACAGTTTATAAAATATCGGCATGTTTACTGCTTGTTAAACGCTTAATAAAATGTTGGTCTATTTAAAAACCGCATAATACAATTATACAGTATATATTATTTTTAACTCTGTCATTGCATGACACAAAAATAGAAAATAAAATTAAATACGTAGTGTCTGCTTTCACTTGCGTTGTAAATAAAAAAATAGTTTAGTTTTTATAATTGTTTAAATAGTTTTAAGATGAATTAAAGGCGCATTGCTTTCAAATTTTGCAATATCCCGTTTCGCTAAGCTTCAATTGTTAGACACGTGGCACACTTCCAGTTTCAATGCAATTTTTTGAATATTTTAAAAGTGTGAGATTTTTCCAACTTTTGAAAAATGAAGCATTTCATTACATATTATATACATAACCTTTGTCTGAATAAAGCTTTTAGTTATATTTCGATGATCTCATTTAATGTTTATATTGTGTTTTTAAATTCCGGAGTAAAATTAAAAATTAATATCAGACGGATTTCTAATAAAGTTAACAGTAAATGTTAAAAGATCAAAATACATCAAATTTTATTGAATTGTTTTAAAGTATGTTTGCTTTTTGCATTTAACCTCCTTGCTAAAACCATAAGGAAAACAAATATTAAAAGTATCAGAGTTTTTTTCTCAGGGGACTGCAGCTCTCCTTTCTTGTCCATATTATCATATATTTATGCATTAATCATTTTACCTACATAGAATTAAGAATAGAAAAATGCAACTGTATTAAAAAAAACAAAAATTATTGCAATAGACAATTTAACGAAACAACAAAACAAGCCAGTATAAGTCTTTTTACAGTGTTATGCTTACAAGCATTGTTCCTACTCTTTCAGCACTATAAAACCGAATGTAGGTGGTCAAATGTTCAATCTTGTAAGAAACTATTTTTATTGTTTTTGATAATAAATTTCTAACATATCATCTTCAATTTCGCATTTTCAATCAAAAACAGTTTTTATAGAAATGTTTGTGAAATTTATAAATTCTTGAAAAAAATTGGATAAATTACTCTGTAGCAAAACGAATATTATAGGGTCATTGATACACTGAAACTTACTTATATCTAAAATTACTAAAGAGAATAATTCCACCGCCTTTAACTTCTTTAAGTTAGCATGTATATAATATTAGTTAGGTTTTTACCAAAGGTGAACAGAAGCAATAGCAAAATCATTAATCAGACCAATCAGTCCTGGCGATTGAAAAGTCTCTCAGTATATCCCGGGACTATTACATACTAATTGATTATTCATAAAACATCACAAAGCTTTAAGTGAAGCCAGTTAGAGGTCAGTAAAATGGACACAATACAAAGTTAAAAAAAGCCAAAGCCAATCACGACACAATACAAATGTTACAACAAGCCAGAGACAATCACGACACAATACAAATGTTACAATAAGCCAGGGACAATCACGACACAATGCAAATGTTACAACAAGCCAGAAACAATCACGACACAATACAAATGTTACAACAAGCCAGAGACAATCACGACACAATACAAATGTTACAACAAGCCAGAGACAATCACGACACAATACAAATGTTACAAAAAGCCAGAGACAATCACGATACAATCAGATGTTACAATAAGCCAGGGACAATCACAACACAATGCAAATGTTACAACAAGCCAGAAACAATCACGACACAATACAAATGTTACAATAAACCAAAGACAATCATAACAGAATACAAATGTTTCAATAAGCAAGAGATAATCACGACACAATACAAATGTTACAATAAGCCAGAGACAATTACGACACAATACAAATGTTACAATAAGCCAGAGACAATCATGACACAATACAAATGTTACAATAAGCCAGAGACAATCACGACACAATACAAGTGTTACAAGAAGCCAGAGACAATCACGACACAATACAAACGTACAATAAGCCAGAGACAATCACAACACCATACAAATGTTACAACAAGCCAGAGACAATCACGACACAATACAAATGTTACAACAAGCCAGAGACAATCACGACACAATACAAATGTTCCAACAAGCCAGAGACAATCACGACACAATACAAATGTTACAATAAGCCAGAGACAATCTCGACACAAAACAAAAGTTACAACAAGCCAAAGACAATCACGACACAATACAGATGTTACAATAAGCCAAAGACAATCATGACACAATACAAATGTTACAATAAGCCAAAGACAATCATGACAGAATACAAATGTTACAATAAGCCAAAGACAATCACGACACAATACAAGTGTTACAATAAGCCCAAGACAATCACGACACAAAACAAATGTTTCAATAAGCCAGAGACAATCACGACACAATACAAATGTTACAATAAGCCAGAGACAATCGCGACACAATACAAATGTTACAACAAGCCAAAGACGATCATGACACAATACAAATATTACAACAAGCCAGAGACAATCACGACACAAAACAAATGTTACAACAAGCCCAAGACAATCACGACACAAAACAAATGTTTCAATAAGCCAGAGACAATCACGACACAATACAAATGTTACAATAAGCCAGAGACAATCGCGACACAATACAAATGTTACAACAAGCCAAAGACAATCACGACACAATACAAATGTTACAATAAGCCAAAGACAATCATGACACAATACAAATGTTACAACAAGCCAGAGACAAACACGACACAATACAGATGTTACAATAAGCCAAAGACAATCATCACACAATACAAATGTTACAATAAACCAAAGACAATCATGACAGAATACAAATGTTACAACAAGCCAGAGACAATCACGACACAATACAAGTGTTACAATAAGCCCAAGACAATCACGACACAATACAAATGTTTCAATAAGCCAGAGACAATCACAACACAATACAAATGTTTCAATAAGCCAGAGACAATCACGACACAATACAAATGTTACAACAAGCCAAAGACAACCACGACACAATACAAATTTTACAATAAGGCAAAGACAATCATGACACAATACAAATGTTACAATAAACCAAAGACAATCATAACAGAATACAAATGTTTCAATAAGCAAGAGACAATCACGACACAATACAATTGTTACAATAAGCCAAAGACAATCACGACACAATACAAATGTTACAATAAGCCAGAGACAATCATGACACAATACAAATGTTACAATAAGCCAGAGACAATCACAACACCATACAAAAGTTACAACAAGCCAGGGACAATCACGACACAATACAAATGTTACAACAAGCCAGAGACAATCACGACACAATACAAATGTTACAACAAGCCAGAGACAATCAAGACACAATACAAATATTACAACAAGCCAGAGACAATCACGACACAATACAAATGTTACAATAAGCCAGAGACAAACACGACACAATACAGATGTTACAATAAACCAAAGACAATCATGACACAATACAAATGTTACAATAAACCAAAGACAATCATGACAGAATACAAATGTTACAATAAGCCAGAGACAATCACGACACAATACAAGTGTTACAATAAGCCAGAGACAATCACGACACAATACAAATGTTTCAATAAGCCAGAGACAATCACCACACAATACAAATGGTACAACAAGCCAAAGACAATCATGACACAATACAAATGTTACTACAAGCCAGAGACAATCAAGACACAATACAAATATTACAACAAGCCAGAGAGAATCACGACACAATACAAATGTTACAATAAGCCAGAGACAATCACGACACAAAACAAATGTTACAACAAGCCAAAGACAATCACGACACAATACAAATGTTACAACAAGCCAAAGACAATCACGACACAATACAAATGTTACAATAAGCCAAAGACAATCATGACACAATACAAATGTTACAATAAACCAAAGACAATCATAACAGAATACAAATGTTTCAATAAGCAAGAGACAATCACGACACAATAAAATTGTTACAATAAACCAAAGACAATCACGATACAATACAAATGTTACAATAAGCCAGAGACAATCATGACACAATACAAATGTTACAATAAGCCAGAGACAATCACGACACAATACAAGTGTTACAAGAAGCCAGAGACAATCACGACACAATACAAACGTACAATAAGCCAGAGACAATCACAACACCATACAAATGTTACAACAAGCCAGAAACAATCACGACACAATACAAATGTTACAACAAGCCAGAGACAATCACGACACAATACAAATGTTCCAACAAGCCAGAGACAATCACGACATAATACAAATGTTACAATAAGCCAGAGACAATCTCGACACAAAACAAATGTTACAACAAGCCAAAGACAAACACGACACAATACAGATGTTACAATAAGCCAAAGACAATCATGACACAATACAAATGTTACAATAAACCAGAAACAATCACGACACAATACAAATGTTACAACAAGCCAGAGACAATCACGACACAATACAAATGTTACAACAAGCCAGAGACAATCACGATACAATCAGATGTTACAATAAGCCAGGGACAATCACGACACAATGCAAATGTTACAACAAGCCAGAAACAATCACGACACAATACAAATGTTACAACAAGCCAGAGACAATCACGACACAATACAAATGTTACAACAAGCCAGAGACAATCACGACACAATACAAATGTTACAATAAGCCAAAGACAATCACGACACAATACAAATGTTACAATAAGCCAGAGACAATCACGACACAATACAAATGTTACAATAAACCAAAGACAATCACGACACAATACAAATGTTACAATAAGCCAGAGACAATCAAGACACAATACAAATATGCCAATAAGTTAACGACAGCCACGACACAATACAAATATGCCAATAAGTTAACGACAGCCACGACACAATACAAATATGCCAATAAGTTAACGACAGCCACGACACAATACAAATATGCCAATGAGGTGACGACAGCCACGACACAATACAAATATACCAATAAGGAAACGACAGCCCCGACACAATACAAATATGCCAATAAGTAAACGACAGCCACGACACAATACAAATATGCCAATAAATTAAGGACAGCCACGACACAATACAAATATGCCAATCAGTTAACGACAGCCACGACACAATACAAATATGCCAATCAGTTAAGGACAGCCACGACACAATACAAATATGCCAATCAGTTAACGACAGCCACGACACATTACAAATATGCCAATAAGTTAACGACAGCCACGACACAATACAAATATGCCAATAAATTAAGGACAGCCACGACACAATACAAATATGCCAATAAATTAAGGAAAGCCACGACACAATACAAATATGCCAATAAGTTAAGGACAGCCACGACACAATACAAATATGCCAATTAGTTAACGACAGCCACGACACAAGACAAATGTTCCGTTAGGCCGACACAATCGTGACACAACAAAAAGGTTCCAATAAGCTTAAGTCAATCATGACAAAATACGAATATGCCAATAAGTTAACGGCAGCCACGACACAATAAAAATATGCCAATAAATTAAGGACAGCCACGACACAATACAAATATGCCAATAAGTTAACGGCAGCCACGACACAATAAAAATATGCCAATAAGTTAACGACAGCCACGACACAATACAAATATGCCAATAAGTTAATGACAGCCACGACACAATACAAATATGCCAATACGTTAATGACAGCCACGACACAATACAAATATGCCAATACGTTAACGACAGCCACGACACAATACAAATATGCCAATAAGGTAACGACATCCACGACACAATACAAACATACCAATAAGTTAACGACAGCCACGACACAATACAAATATGCCAATAAGTTGACGACAGCCACGACACAATACAAATATGCCAATAAGTTGACGACAGCCACGACACAATACAAATGTTCTAATCAGCCAAAGACTTAAAGTTGTCATTTGCTTCTTTTGTTTTTACAAAAATAATGCATTCAAGAGTAACACATGGCTTAAAATTCAAAATAAGCACGTGAAAAAATGAATCCATATTTGACAAAAAGGGTCTCAAAACGTGTTTAAGAGCCCCAGAAACTTAATATTATAATGCTTAATTGACTAGTTTTGAAATGCAATTAATATTTTGATGTATGCAAAATATGTCGTATAATTGCGCAGTAAGTAAGTCGACATATAATTAAAAAATACTAACTTGTAATACTATAATTTTTTAACACTTCGGAAATTACAAATGCTTCCGGTTCATTAATGCCATACCTTATTCGGGATAGTAGGTTGAACTTTGAAAAAATTAGGTTTACTCCCGAAAATACTATCCCTATACATTGACTAGCATGACAGTTGCTTTTCAATAAATTTTCAATCATGAGAAAATAACGTCAACGTTGCATAGAACCAAACGACGGGTCTCCTATTATGAAGTTACCAATTGTTGTAGACAAAAATATTTAACCATGAATGATTTCTCGTGCACTCCAGAAATCAAGGTTATTATTTACAGAAGAACATGTGACAACTGTTGTTTTACATGCTGACTTGACAAAATTACACATTTTTATTTTATTTAAGTAGCGCCAGCATTGTTGTATAAAAACAACAATTATAGTAGAAACCTTTCTTTAACGCCTAATTTTGTAAGGTGTAAAATTTCGACGGCGCGACAAAACGGGCGTTAGTGGATGTTTATATTTTCGTTATCGGCATATTGATACGTTTCATATTTTTCTTTCACGCCGATATATAAAATTGATAAAATTTATTTTATTGAAACAAATATGATTTTATTTATTAAGTATTTCACAATAAACAATTTACTACACGAGACACAATTCACTGAACCACAAACTGTCTAGAAAAACTGGCGGTAATTTTGGGTTTTTCTTATCAAAATTTGACAGCAATATTTTCCATCTTTCTTTCTAAATGTCAATAAAAATGATAAATAACCCCATATAATGTATTAGTGTAACCTATATGTTTAAAGACATAATGTCGCGACTTTAATATTTATAATTAAATTCATTACAAGAGAATGAAGCTTTCAACAAATTAAATTTAATATACTTTTAAAAATTAAAATTGTTTGGTTTTCAGAATTCTTAATTTATATGTTCTAAACAAAATTCTGAAATGTCAACTCTGGCTAAAATTTAAAAATATATATAGTTAATTTCGTGATTGTTTGATTTCAGGGAACAATGTTTTGGGCTTGTAAAGTACAAACGCATACAGACGCTAGTCGTCGTTCGTGGTTGCATGAGGAATTATTACATATACAAAAGTGTAAAAATCAATCACCGTGTATGATTTATAGTTAATACAGTAAATAATGATTTTGCTTCATGCCTTTAAGAACTATAGGACCGAAAATGATCAAATTCATCAATTTGAAATATACATATTCATTAAAAATTGCATTTTGAAATGGGATTTATTAGCAAAAACTCTTTGCAATTTACAAAGTAACATATAATACGAAACAACAGCTAATTAAATGAGACAAACTGAAGAAATGAATGAATATTGAGACCATTGACTATAAAAATTTACTAATTTGGATGGACTGTAATTGCAACATATTATCAATTTATGCTTTATATGTTTTTGTATGATTGTTACCATTTATTTATTGCTACAAACCCTTTTCAGAAATGAATTAGAAGAGTGTTGCCATTGTTACAATTAAACATTCATTATGTGATATAAGATCGATTTATGAAAGCTCTATTTGTAGAAATTTGCAAAAATGCTTTCCTGGTTGATGGATATTGTTTATATATTAAGAAACAGAAAGGGATGGAATTAAAACAACTAAGATGATAACGCATCGAAATAAAAGTAAATGTACATTATCCTGACATCGGGTAAATCATTAACAATGTAAAATTTAAAAATAAATTATCCGAGCTCACAAAATGCCTCAGTCGGAATTTTAATACTCAATACTTAAACAACAAGTCCGGCGCTCCATGTCTAACTTATAGTAACCTTTTCAATCCTAACATTGCAATGTATACGAGCGAAATTTAAAGAGTAACAGAAGGTGGCAAAACATTTTAAAAACAAATAATAAACACATAAAACAAAATGTAAGTATAAATTAAGACAATAAAAATCTGTCGATGAAGGCAATGTTGTACGGTTTCATGAAAAATATTTAAAGCATTTCATTGATGACAAATAGTAAGAGCAATAACACAAAAATCCCTAAAAAAGCCTGTGTCGCTTGTTGAAGGATGACGGTTTTTTCTGGGTACCCTCGTTTTCTCTGTCTTTTCTTTGATGTAAGTGGAAGAATGGTGCATCTTTCTAACATCAGTCACATTTCTTTTATTTATGTGCGTTTCACATAAAATCACCGACCTTCAGCAAGCGGCAAGATCTGTGACTGGTGCTTGTTTCACACATCAGTCACATTTCTTCAATTATGTGCGTTTTACATAAAACCACCGGCTTCAGCAAGCCAACGGCAAGATTTGTGACTGGTGCTTGTTTCACACATCAGTCACATTTCTTCACTTATGTGCGTTTTACATAAAACCGCCGGTCTGCAGCCAGCGGCAAGATTCTGACTGGTGCTTGTTTCACACATTAGTCACATTTCTTCACTTATGTGCGTTTTACATAAAACCGCCGGTCTGCAGCCAACGGCAAGATTGTGACTGGTGCTTGTTTCACACATTAGTCACATTTCTTCACTAATGTGCGTTTTACATTCAAACCACCGGCCTTCAGCCAGCGGCCAGATTTGTGACTGGTGCTTGTTTCACACATTAGTCACATTTCTTCACTAATGTGCGTTTTACATTCAAACCACCGGCCTTCAGCCAACGGTAAGATTTGTGACTGGTGCTTGTTTCACACATCAGTCACATTTCTTCACTTATGTGCGTTTTACATAAAACCACCGGCCTTCAGCCAGCGGCCAGATTTGTGACTGGTGCTTGTTTCACACATTAGTCACATTTCTTCACTAATGTGCGTTTTACATTCAAACCACCGGCCTTCAGCCAACGGTAAGATTTGTGACTGGTGCTTGTTTCACACATCAGTCACATTTCTTCACTAATGTGCGTTTTACATAAAACCACCGGCCTTCAGCCAGCGGCCAGATTTGTGACTGGTGCTTGTTTCACACATCAGTCACATTTCTTCACTTTATGTGCGTTTGTCGTAAAACCACCGACCTTCAGCCAGCGGCCAGATTTGTGACTGGTGCTTGTTTCACACATCAGTCACATTTCTTCACTTTATGTGCGTTTGTCGTAAAACCACCGGTCTTCAGCCAGCGGCCAGATTTGTGACTGGTGCTTGTTTCACACATCAGTCACATTTCTTCACTTTATGTGCGTTTGTCGTAAAACCACCGACCTTCAGCCAGCGGCAAGATTTGTGACTGGTGCTTGTTTCACACATCAGTCACATTTCTTCACTTTATGTGCGTTTTACATTAAACCACCGGTCTGCAGCCAACGGTAAGATTGTGACTGGTGCTTGTTTCACACATCAGTCACATTTCTTCACTTTATGTGCGTTTGTCGTAAAACCACCGACCTTCAGCCAGCGGCAAGATTTGTGACTGGTGCTTGTTTCACACATCAGTCACATTTCTTCACTTTATGTGCGTTTGTCGTAAAACCACCGGCCTTCAGCCAACGGCAAGATTTGTGACTGGTGCTTGTTTCACACATCAGTCACATTTCTTCACTAATGTGCGTTTTACATTAAACCACCGGTCTGCAGCCAACGGTAAGATTGTGACTGGTGCTTGTTTCACACATCAGTCACATTTCTTCACTTTATGTGCGTTTTACATAAAACCACCGGCCTTCAGCGAGCGGCAAGATTTGTGACTGGTGCTTGTTTCACACATCAGTCACATTTCTTTACTTATGTGCGTTTTACATAAAACCACCGGCCTTCAGCGAGCGGCAAGATTTGTGACTGGTGCTTGTTTCACACATCAGTCACATTTCTTTACTTATGTGCGTTTTACATAAAACCACCGGCCTTCAGCGAGCGGCAAGATTTGTGACTGGTGCTTGTTTCACACATCAGTCACATTTCTTCACTAATGCGCGTTTTACATAAAACCACCGGCCTTCAGCCAGCGGCAAGATTTGTGACTGGTGCTTGTTTCACACATCAGTCACATTTCTTTACTCATGTGCGTTTTACATTAAACCACCGGTCTGCAGCCAGCGGCAAGATTTGTGACTGGTGCTTGTTCACACATCAGTCACATTTCTTTACTTATGTGCGTTTTACATTAAACCACCGGCCTTCAGCGAGCGGCAAGATTTGTGACTGGTGCTTGTTTCACACATCAGTCACATTTCTTTACTTATGTGCGTTTTACATAAAACCACCGGCCTTCAGCGAGCGGCAAGATTTGTGACTGGTGCTTGTTTCACACATCAGTCACATTTCTTTACTTATGTGCGTTTTACATAAAACCACCGGCCTTCAGCGAGCGGCAAGATTTGTGACTGGTGCTTGTTTCACACATCAGTCACATTTCTTCACTAATGCGCGTTTTACATAAAACCACCGGCCTTCAGCGAGCGGCAAGATTTGTGACTGGTGCTTGTTTCACACATCAGTCACATTTCTTCACTAATGCGCGTTTTACATAAAACCACCGGCCTTCAGCCAGCGGCAAGATTTGTGACTGGTGCTTGTTTCACACATCAGTCACATTTCTTTACTCATGTGCGTTTTACATTAAACCACCGGTCTGCAGCCAGCGGCAAGATTTGTGACTGGTGCTTGTTCACACATCAGTCACATTTCTTTACTTATGTGCGTTTTACATTAAACCACCGGCCTTCAGCGAGCGGCAAGATTTGTGACTGGTGCTTGTTCACACATCAGTCACATTTCTTTACTTATGTGCGTTTTACATAAAACCACCGGCCTTCAGCGAGCGGCAAGATTTGTGACTGGTGCTTGTTTCACACATCAGTCACATTTCTTTACTTATGTGCGTTTTACATAAAACCACCGGCCTTCAGCGAGCGGCAAGATTTGTGACTGGTGCTTGTTTCACACATCAGTCACATTTCTTCACTAATGCGCGTTTTACATAAAACCACCGGCCTTCAGCCAGCGGCAAGATTTGTGACTGGTGCTTGTTTCACACATCAGTCACATTTCTTTACTCATGTGCGTTTTACATTAAACCACCGGCCTTCAGCGAGCGGCAAGATTTGTGACTGGTGCTTGTTTCACACATCAGTCACATTTCTTTACTTATGTGCGTTTTACATTAAACCACCGGCCTTCAGCAAGCGGCAAGATTTGTGACTGGTGCTTGTTTCACACATCAGTCACATTTCTTCACTAATGCGCGTTTTACATAAAACCACCAGCCTTCAGCCAGCGGCAAGATTTGTGACTGGTGCTTGTTTCACACATCAGTCACATTTCTTTACTCATGTGCGTTTTACATTAAACCACCGGTCTGCAGCCAGCGGCAAGATTTGTGACTGGTGCTTGTTCACACGTCACATTTCTCCACTTATGTGCGTTTTACATAAAACCACCGGTCTGCAGCAAGCGGCAAAACGTTTTGGGGAGCTTTTGCATTGTTTTAGATTTGTTTGTTCTTACTCTTACTTTTGTCATGAATGAAATGCTTTATAGACAGAGTCTTTCATAAAACCGTACAACACGTAACTCGACTTAAAAACAAAACACATGGGGAATGCCTAACTCTTACTTAACAGATAATATGTTTAATTCTGACACTCTAGGTACCCTATCATGCAATCCTGTTTCTTAAAGTTAATTACGTTTTTTTTAAATAAATTTTTTTCATTGAATAATTTTTTTTTTAAATTTGACGGTGCACTAAGCTTTATTACATATATTTTCTACAATCTATTACACGTTATATTTATCTAATCTAGCTCTTTTCACAAGTAATAAAATGATTTACGCCTGACCGGGATCAGTTTTTCTGTTTGTGTACCCATTAACGTGTTTAGTCAGTACATAAATGTATTATTTCTGTCGGCAGATCCGCATTATCTTGTCATAATTCAAGGAACGATGACCTATCGCGTGAATTCCCGAACAACAGAACGAGGAAACCGTTTTTTCTGATCAACGTATACCGATAATAACGATAGTTTATGTCTGCATTTAGTCAAGATGTCGAGATATGATAAATTTACCGAACCAACCTTACACCGTACAATATGTTCACATTTTGCTTTTCAGGGCTACAAAACAAAACCACAAAGATTTTAAAAGATTTTATCTTTTTTAAAAATTTAAACGAAAAATCCGTTGTCACACAGAAAAGGGTTCAGTAAAGGAACATAAACTAGTCGTTTCTGCTTAGACTTTGACATAGAGGTCAAAAGCTACATTGACAAATGTTATTTTTAAAATAACGATTTACTAAAAATTAAACTTGTAAACTGTTCATTCAAAAGTAAACAGCAAACGCCATCAATGCACTTTTAAGATTGAAGGACGTGCGAATTTTTTTTCTAAAGGTGTGCTTTCTACTGCTCTATTTACAATCCTATGCCTTTTGTTGTCTGTTGTTGTGAAATTTCAATAAACACACATTTACGTCATGTTTTGTACAAATTATTGTATAAATCGAATATTTTTTTGTATTTTCTTATTTAATTAACGAATCGGTGATTAATTCCAATGAAATCACCTATATTTCACAACACTGGCTTATAGTAAAACCTTTTATTTTTTAAGTTTGTAATACTCTGGTTCATTTTTTTTTCGTTTCATGTTTCATTGGATTAGAAGGAATAACTTAAACAAATTTGAGGATACAAACGGTTTAATATAAATTTAGATTTTATTTCAAGTTCTACTCATAAAAGAACAACTGGGAGAAAACTGGCGGTTCTTTATTTACATTCCTTTTTCACGGCTTTAAAGTTTCTATCATATAGCCTGTACTTTTTTTCACAACATCTGAACATATTGACACATATATTGGTCCAGTTTGTCTTCATTTTGCATAAAGAACGTGTGGGATTGAAACACAACTCATTCCCATGAAATATGTTTACATACACGACAAAATTGTTTTCAATGTTGCTGAAATGGCTCTATTGCAATGAAACATAGACCTGGGTCCCGTTGTTCAAAGCAAACCTCTGTTATCCGATTTGCTTGTATCATATTGTATTATTTCTCTTGTTTTTAATCAACCCAGGATTTATCATTTAGACGGGTCAAAACTTACTCACACACATATAGTTTCGGGTTTTATACGTTTTTAAAATAAAGAACATAATGCTAAAAATACTGCATCAAAAGCCCATATATTTGTCATCCAATTTGATTCTCTTTAGTGCTAGTTTTTGAAGCCTTATATATTGTTATAGCACGAAGTTACAGTACAGCGTGAAAATAAATGACCACGTGTCTAAATCCGGGACAGATTTCATCCCTTATAGAGACACGTCGTTACTGGCATTTTCAATACATCAGAGCATGATTCTCGGCAGGTACCACTTCAACAATATCTAGTTTTTACACCTGCGACAAACTAACACACCTGTGATGTATACTTTCTATTTACAAGACTTGTTATAATTATACTGATACGTTATTAGCTGTCTGTAAAGCCCTCTCAACCTAAGATATGCACGGATTTTGTAATCCAGGCAAAAATACCTGGTAAACATAGAAATAAGCCATACATTCGTTTTTCTCCACTTTATCACGGTATTTTAGCATACAATTTATTAAGGTTAATAATATTAGAGGCAACTATTCTCTGTCCTTTTGTATAATTAACAGGTGATAATAATTGCTATAAATACGAAACAGGAGACATACTGGCATGTCAAATTTCCAACTGAGATAAAAGGTCAAAGGTTAGATTTAAGAAAGTTTAACACAAGAATTAATTTTAAACGTTTACAATTAAAAAAAAGAAGAACCCACTTTAAACCTGCTGTTTTATTGCTAAGCGGTTTGTTACAAACATTTTGACACAAGTTGCCGATAAGTACAATTAAAAAGTCAATATTGTAAGAATTATTAAAGAGACTGTCTTTCTATAATCATTTTAATCACCAAATGTCTAATCCATCATGGTGACTTTTTATTAAAAAAAATAAAAATAAAATCACTGACGCATTTTATATTTATATCAAAGCGCTATGTTTACCCTTCGTTTTAAGTAATTCATTTATGTCTTTTGACGTTATATTGAATTTAATTAAGTGAAATCTTATTTAATATCTGTACATATTCCACCTTTGTATCATTTCAAAGCACGTAACATATTTTCAAGCTTTTGTTGTTTGTGAAACACTTTTTTTACATGTATTGTTTGTGTAGCTGTAGATTGAGTATATATGTTATGTTATTTGTTGCAATGTCTATTTATATTATTTATATTTGTGTGTAAATAAATTACTTAACTTATATAACTTTAAAAATATAATTTTGTCAATATTTTTATGTTCTCAACCATAGATAACATTTTAATCTTAAATTTATGCCACGTGAATGAAATATGTATGAAAACAATTATATCAAGGGATATTGGGAACATACAGCTACATGTAGTTGTTTCACAATCTATCACAGAACGTTATTGAAGACAACTTTACCATAGAGTAATAAATTAAACATCCTCAATAAGATAGAATATGGTGAAGGTAAGCAAACAATTACCGGCTGTTCTGTAAATCACATTTTGATTTACCCTAACTTATAGGGGCCTCGGTGCCCGAGTTGTCTGAAGTGCCTCTCACCGCTTAGGTTCAATTCCCGATCGGGCAGATCCTAATGTGAGGTTTGTCAGTTTGCTTGCCAAAGGTCGGTGGTTTTCTCCGGGTACTCCGGTTTCCTCCATCATCCAGACCAGACCGAAAGAATTTTGACTAGGGCGTTAAACACCAATACTCAATTTTACTTAACTCATGCTCATAAGGTGTGATATGATCATACTTTGATTTCCAATGAGTCTAGAATACCTTGAATACCAAAGAATAATTAGAAAACTCAAAACTCATTAAGATTAGATTTACGGCTTAATGATACTGAATGTTGCACCCTCGAAGTAATAAAATTTAACAGACTGATAAGGACGAAATGGCACACTGTCAGAACTATCTGTATTTAATGACTTAATTTACTCTCCATTCAACAAATCTCAAATTTCATTATACATTTTCTGGCAATAATTCTTATCTGATTTAGACGTCCATACCCAATATAGAACACATTCAGCATTAAAACACAAACTCTATCTATTTTGATTATTGTATTATCATTCCAAAATACCGTTTTCAGGTACCAGTTAATGCAATGGCGTTTTTATGTCGTTTATATCATAAATTATTGCGCGTTAAGTTTTAAAAAGAAACACCATATCAGGCGATCGGCTCGTATATTTTCTCCAGAATGCTTTTAATCGAATCAACAGAGAGATAGACTATATTGCATAAGGGTGTTGAAATGTCAGTTTATAAATCCTGGTAATATTTTTTGCTTTTTTTTTTTTTTTTTTTTTAAATTTTAGTGAAAAAAAACGCAGATTCACTAACACAAGATGCACATCTAATTGTAAAAACTATTAATAATTTTAGCTGAAATTTTCAATGAAAATACCATCACAGGCCTTTACACCTAGTTCCTTTTTTGACAAAAAAAATTATCAGGTTGAGCAAATTTCTAAACAAAAACATAAATGTATTTTTTTTTATAACTTTAAATATATTTTTTTCAATTTTTTCTTAATTATGTACTTACGTCGATCTGGAAAACTTCTGATGACATCAGCATTATATGGACTATCTCTTTTCATGAGACCACCTAATTCCGTTATGCTATTGTACAGATCCAACATATATTGTGGTGGAGCTTTATGGAAAACTCGAACCGGCACTTTGTCTATTCCAAAAAATCGAGATAATCTTTCAATAACTTCCGTTTGATTGGTATCACTGTTGGTTTGGTTGGTAACACTTATTTCTTTTAATTTATGCTTTTTACCATAAGAAGGAATTGAGCAAATAATCACAATATATATAATTAAATAAAGAACTTTACTAACACGAAACTGACCGCTCCAAACTGATTCGACCATCGCTGTCCATGTATGACCAAAAGAAGTCATTAGTATGAAAAAAAATACACTTCCTAAAAGTTAGGATCCGGAGGAGGATTCGGGTCTGATGGTAGATCCGGTTAATCTTTTACACTATCAAAAAACACATAATTATTTTTCATAAGTATCATAGTAAAATCGATCAAAAACACCGTAATATTTTGAAGTCACACACCATAAATCCACTTTTAATGGAATTAACTTAGGTTTAACGCTCTTATTCCAAACCATATAATTGTAATGGTTCATTGTTGTCTGTTACCGCTTGCATTACTTGTAAAGTTTTAAGTTCCCATTAAAGATTTTTCAAGTGTTCACAATTTCACACCTGCAATATATCTATTTTTTTAAAAAAATTCAGCGTAAATAAAAGAAGTATCGGATTATTCTATAACGAGTATTCTAACACTGATTTTATTAAGAAGAGAAATAAATATTGATGATAAAAATCCACACTTTTTGTCAATAACATACATCTCCATTTCTTAAAACTCTGACCTCGTCGTTTTTATGTTACATTAAAGTAATTCATATCTTATTTTAAATACTTTTAACAGAAAAACGCTCAATTCCTGCGAAATCACAAACTATAATGTGTGAAAACGTGAATTAACTTAACATATTACCTGGTTTACAAGACTCTTAAGACGGTTGCTCCTCCCGTGCGGTTTTACATTGGCTGTTCAGCTGTCACAGTCAATGGGAATATATTTCCGCCTGAATGAGCCAACACGCAGCGAACCAACATATCGTCCTTAAAAGCGAGTGATTGTTTGAGTTTAAGATTTCAGATAACTCATTAAAAATCAATGGTAATCACTTTTTCAGTCAAAATATTTAATACTAGCATTATAGAATATATACAATTTAAATTGACCTTCCATTTACTCCGAAACACAATCAAAATAATTGTTAAAGAATTGACTCTGAGATTTAATTTAAACGCGATGCTTAGATGAGCCAATAAATTGTTGCCCCTTAATAAAGTGGTGTAGGCACGTGTAATTTACAAGTCAAGATCAAGGAACGAGGTTGAAAAGAATTGTAGAATAAATTCCCAACGATTTAATTCTTGAGGAGATAATGATAGACTTGTGAAAGAAAAATCAGTCGTGTACATTTGAAGATTGTAATTTTATACTTAACGCAATTTAACACATAAGGAGAGATAATGTTATTTTATCTCACGTAAATACTGCTATACTAATATCTTTGTACATGTGTACATGTATTACTCGGGAAATAAATCGCTTTACAGACAAATTTGAAATTTACATTTTTGTTCCTTCTATAATAAAAATTATTAATATTAAAAAAAGTAATTAGTCTTTATGAGACATAACATGCTCTATTATTAATTAAATGAACGAACTTAAAAACAAATATGAATCATATAGCATGTATTTGTAGAATTTATTTAAAATAGTTCATTTTAAAACAAAGTCGAAATCATTCCCCCGAAGAAATCGAATTAAAAAAAATGATACATTTAGAATTTACAGGTGGCACCGTGGACTAAAAACTATAGGCAACTGACTAATTTTTTCTTACTTCTTTGAAATAAAGTATTAGAAAATATTAACATTATGACTTTAATTGGTTTCAAAATTAATTAAATTAAATTAAATAAAAAATATATAAATATAAATATTAAAAAAAGAAAGTAAACAGAAAATTAATAGACAAGAAAAGAAAAAATAAAAAAGAGGGGGATAGCAAGAAGATAAATATTTTGCTTCCAATTATCTTCAATATAAATGTTTATGAACTTTTTCTTGCTTGTTTAAAAATGCATGTTTTAAATACACAGTGTTTCAAACGAAGTTCATGATGAGAGGCTGTGTAATATGTTGGACAACTATACTTATAAAAATGGCAAAGAAACAAAAATTTAAAAGGATAAAAACGAGCAAGTTAATAACTCTTGCATTAAATGTCTGAAACATACCAGTAAAATTTTATAAGTTATAACAAAATATTCATCATCCCCAAGGAAATGGGAGGCATGGTCATCAAAATTGTTATCTAAAATTATACAACTTATATTATATTGTCATATTGTAATTTTTCAAATTTTCTGAATGAAATAATAAAAAATTTACAATATTACTGTAAATTTTTAAATATTTCATTCAGAAAAATTAAAAAATTCACACCATGTTACAACATGTCAATATTCATTATCACCATGGAAACAGGAGTCATAAACAATATTGAATATCTAACAGAATGTGTAACATGTTTTAGAAAACAAAACTATCAACTCTTTGAAATGTGATTTTTAAAAGTTTATGACGAGTTAACCTTTATCTGCATATACTAATGTTTTAACTAAATCTATACTCCGCATTTCCTCTTTATTTTAATAAATTTGTTTCCTTTTGTTTTGAATTTTTTTCCACATTAAAATCACATTTGCTCTTGCTTTCTTGGAAAAAAAGTTGTTTTCATTTTAACGTATTTATTATGTGTAACTTGATGGTTCATATATTTTAATATTATTTATGAGTCTGTGGTTTTTTCTTTGGCAAAATTTCCAAGATATTTAATTATAAACTCTTAGTATTTTAACCTTTCTTCAAATGTGACGTTACATATTTCCTTTTGAAATTACGACTCGGCATATTGCCCAATTCAAATACAGACGAAACAGTGTCTTCATAGGTGTTAATCAAAGATGAAAACTTGTATATCAGAAATGTGTTCAGTGTTTGTTTTACCTGGTTTTAACACTGCGTAACGTGACTTAAAAAATATAAACACGCGCACTTGTACTTTGGTAATATTATGACTTATATAAGATTATGAAATATTGCACAAGAAGTAAAATTCTTTTTGTATCATCCAACATTATACTTAAATTGTTATCACTATATGATAAAGACGGGTTGATAAGGGGGAAGTGGTGTTAGTGGTCTATCACTAAGTGGTTTTATAATGATGGAATTTTTTTCAAATCTCTAAAATCTCAGCTAGTATGGAGTTAATCTCATATGGTTAATCGTTGGTTAATTTTCTATAGTTTTAGGTAATATTTATGGATGATTGTTACATAAACATATAGAGAGCACTCATTGGTCTAAACAATCTTTTACTTAACTCATAGTTTCGAAACATTGTTTGCTATTTGGCTCCAACTGGAGCTTTCAATTGACACGCTGGTGCTTGACCTATTTTTATACTTTCGTGTTTTTGAGAGACCTTTAATATTTTGCAACGTCAACAATTAAACAAAAATTTCTTTATAATGGTTAATTGTTTTATTATTGTTATTATTATTATTATTATTATTATTATTATTATTATTATTATTATTATTATTATTATTATTATTATAATTATTATTATTATTATTATTATTATTATTATTATTATTATTATTATTATTATTATTATTATTATTATTATAATAAAAGCTAAAAGGTGATTGAGCAGTTAGAAAGTACACGATAATATCTTTCTCTCTCTCTCTCGTATTATTATTATTATTGTTATTATTATTATGAAAGAAGCTAAAAGGTGATTGAGCAATTAGAAAGTACACGATAAAATCTCTCTCTCTCTCTCTCTCTCTCTCTCTCTCTCTCTCTCTCTCTCTCTCTCTGTCTCTTCCTCCTTCTCTCTCTCCCTCTCTCGTATTATTATTATAATTATTATTATTATGAAAGAAGCTAAAAGGTGATTTAGCAGCCAGAAAGTAAAACATGCACGATAAAATCTCTCTCTCTCTCTCTCTCTCTCTCTCTCTCTCTCTCTCTCTCTCTCTCTCTCTCTCTCTCTCTCTCTCTCGTATTATTATTATTATTATTATTATTATTATTATTATTATTATTATTATTATTATTATAATTATTATTTTATTCCAGTGTGTATAGATAACAGAGTGTAACATAAAGGTTTGAAAACTTTAAGCTTCAATTCCTTGCCTTGAGAATTATTAGTATTAAAATGTGGGTCTTGAAAAATTGTGGTTCAAGATGTTACAGAATCTCTTTAATTATTTTTCCCAAGTTCAGAATTTCCAAAATGCACCATAGACAGACTCTTAAAGCACGTGTCGAGAGGGCATTTACTCATAAAGTTAGAGGGTTATAGATAGATTATGTGTTGTTTAATTTGCACTTAATTATACCACAAACAGTCAAAAAATAAGTACGCTCTTTTACAAGTTTTTTTACAACCTCTTTTAGTGTAATCCTTGAAAATGTTCTATATCATCTTTAATGATATACACTTTAGCTTAAGTAATGCAATTTAGGGAATAAGTGTATCTTTAAAAAAAGAGAGAGAAAATTTCAAAATATAACTACATCTACTTCTTTTATTTTATTACTTTGGGCAAGAACTCAAAATTAATAAATTGCTGACTATACTTAAAGTCAGGGATGTAGTTTTGATTGATAAAAAATCGTCAATGAGAACGTAATCGTTTTACCAGTTTTTACCGCTCTTGCAGTAAATAAGATAAATTCAATTAACCTTGAACTATCATAATATTTAACGAAAATAGACGCTTTAACTGATAGGGTCTTAAAAAAACGGATCTGAAAGTCTCGTAATTTTACATGTGACTTCGTGAATTTGCGATTTCCGGGAAATAAATCGCGTCAAATGACGTCACTTACTGTCTATCATTAAAAGTAACCGATATAAAACCAGTGATTCGAACAGTCTTCTAGTGTTTTTTCGGGGGCCTTTGGTGCTTTGAAATATCTTTAGAGCGTCTTGGTAATAAAACTGAAAATAGTCTGCTATTTTGATTACGCATCATTTTATAGTGCGAACATAAGATAAAAGCTTATAGCCTATAGTTACTTCAGTTTTTGAATAACTCGTTTCGCTTTTTCTTTTTAATTTGTTTGAAAGAATTCTCTTAATAAAGTAATCGGATTGATTATAAGAAATAGTTAAAATATTTTAAATCAATTCAGGTTAAGCTTACAAAGCTTTAAACAACTGCTCTCAGATTGTAAAATAATTCAGATGGTTTGGTACTTATAGAATAACTTGAACCATACCACTGTACCAAACTTTATAACTATCTAGTGTCTGTCAAAACAACACACTTAACAATTAGTGACTTGTATTCTTATGTTTTTATTATTATTTACTTATATTTATTTATATATTTATTTATTTATTTTTTTTGTCTATTTATTTTTTTATTTTGCTGTTTTAATTGTTTTCTGGCTACAGCAAATTACATTATGTCAAACACCATATGTATTTCTTTTTCATATTTTGTTTTGGCATTTGATTATTGCTTATTGGTCAGTTGCAACTGGTAGTATATAGTAAAATTAGTGATAGTGAATTGATTATTTGAGACATTTCGGCAATCTTGGGGAATACCATAGGTACCAACGTTCATATAAATTCATTTATGATAAGTTCCTTATTAAACACATCAAACGATCGTATTGTATTTTAATTCAAGACATTTCTTGTCTTTGTTCGTACTTTATTTTCGGTAGTTTCCGTTTTTATTTTATATTTTTTCCATTGTATTTAATTGTTTGTTTGTTATTTATTTATTATTTATTTATTTATTTATTTATTTATTTATTTTCTTGATACGTTGACGTGTAGGGGGTTATATTCGAAGCCGTGTTATTTGGCTTCATTTTATCAGAAAGAATTAAACTATTTTATAGGCTTGATCAGTGGAATTAGTTTTCCAACGAACAAATATTTTTTAAACTTTTAATTGTTGAAAAATGTTTCAGTGAATAGAATGTAAAAAAAATGGATAACCTTTGTTTTAACTGTTGATTTGTAAAATTATTCTCTAATATTATTTAAATATTGTATTTCGGTAATTATGGATTTAAAAATTTGATTTGATCTAATCATAAAAACAAATGAAACCTAAGTGTTTCGTGTTTTATTATGTCTGAATTTTAAGGATTTTAGAATATAAAAAAAAATGTCACACGCGCAGTTTGAAGTACGTTTCATTCATAATTTGCTACTGGAAGATATGTCTAACAACTTTTGTTATAAATTGTAAGAAGTATAAATAAGCTAAGATTTCTGGGGAGTATATCACAAAAGTTGTTAAATTTTGTATTTTTTCTCTCTATTCATACGACGGAGAAACCTCTATACTAAGCAAAATAATATGACTTATCAGAAATAAGAGGAAACGGCGTTTATTTTTTTAATATGGAAGATCACACCCTCTAAGTGAATTTCTGATAAATTATCAGTACGAAGTGCTTAATGACGTCATCAATCTTAACCACAACAGCGAGCTGAATCTCTTAAAGATCCCCCAAACCAGCCAAATGGAATCGCACTTCAAATATTACATGGAAGAATTTTTTAAAAATTAAACTTCAGGTGATAAGCTTCATAATGGTAATGGTTCTCTTTTGATAAGATCTAAACGTTTCTTTGACGGAACAATTCGTACATATCGCTGTCTGTGTTATTAGGTTCGGTTTCTGGATAATGTTAACTTGTTTTGACGGCTCTATTTTCTTGTTTTTATTGTCGATATATAAAACGTTGATTTTTAATACTTTGCATGTAATCTTTAATCTTTTCTTGTGAATGAAACTTTTGTTGGTTTTTCCTCTTTTTTGTCTTCATTCTTTGTATTTACATTTGTATTTTATATAACAATTTTGGAATTTGATAAAGGATCGCAAGTTCGGCATCTTACTTAAGACCACCTACAAACCGAAAAGTAAAATGCCTCGTATTGTGATATCATCAAAGAGAATACTGTTTTCAAACTGCATTCTGTTTGGTTATATCATGCTAAGAAATAAAGCTTCACCAGATTTTTTCATGCCCTTCCGGTATTTTATAGAGAATGTTTTAGGAAGGTATATTGGTGATGGTAAACAGATGATGTTTTTGACACCCTTGTCGAAAAAAAGACATAGGTAAAGTTGCCAAAACATCTATGTTCTAAGTGAAATTGATATTAATGTTGAAAAGATGTCTATGTTCTGAGCGACTTCTAATGCATCGAAATTGACATTCGTGTCGAAAAATTACCAAACATTATATTTTCTGAACGATTTCTAATGCTTCAAAATTGACATTTCGTGTCGAAAAATTACCAAACATACATGTTCTAAGCGTTTAAAAATGTGGTGAAATTGACAATCTTGTAGAATTGTTGCGCAACATATCTATGTTCTGAGCGCCTTTTAATACAGTGAAATTGACATTCCCGTGGAACAGTTGTCGAACATAACAGATTTATGAGCGACTTAATGCAGTGAAATTGACGTTCCTGTAGAAAAATTCGCCAACGTCTCTATGTTCTGAGCGCTTTTCATGCCTTGCAATTGACAATCCTGTAGAAAAGTTGGCCAACACATATCTATGTTCTGAGCGCCTTTTAATAATTCAAATAGAAATATTGTCTAGCATAATTATGTTCTGAGCACATTTTGATACAGTAAAATTGACATTCCTGTAGAACAGTTACCTATCGTATCTATGTACTGAACGTCTTTAAATATATATTGAATTTACAATCCTGCAAAAAATGCCCAAGATATCCATGTTTTAAGCACCTTTTGATACATTAGAATGGACATTCTTGTTGAAAATTAAAGTTGCCACACATAGCTATGTTGTGTACGCCTTTTAATGCAGTAAAATTGACATCTTTCTGTTGAAATCTCCCCATAAATATTCTTCTGAGCGACTATAAATACAGTTTTATTAATATTGTATTTTTGTTTTTAGTGATACTAATTATTTTTATGTACGTTAAGAAATTCCAGTTTTGCTTTCAGTTTCAGAGTCGGACCGTGCCAAAGAAAGAGTCATTGACTTCATTGTTAACTAACTGAATTACTAGATATAGTGGTATAATTAATCGTTTACAAATAAAGAGATATGCACTATTAAAGTTAAGAAAGTGCAAATAATTAAATTTACCACTTAATATTTTAATAATACACAGTTTGATAAATCAGTTTTAACATCTCCCCTATGAAGATTTTTAGTTGCTCAGCACGATCAAATTTATAGTAACTAGCGATATTATTTCAATATGGTGCGTAATGTATTAGTATAATTTCAAAAGTATCAGGAATTTTAATGAAATAAATAAAAAAAAAATTGGTACATTCTTGTTAGAATGTAGTCAAAAATATTATTATTATTATTATTATTATTATTATTATTATTATTATTTTTATCCTAGTTTGGCGTAAAAACCATTTCTCACCTCACCTCAAGTGTTTCGAAAGGCTTATTTTCAATGTTTTAATTGCAAACCACTAATTGTATTATGTTAAATGTTGAGGTCAGTAAGTGTTTAACCACTTCACTGGATACTTTTTTGTCACTAGAGCCATTGTTCATTTTAGCATTTTTTAAAAACAATTATCAAATTCTGCATTTATCAAACACAAACGTTGCATTCGTATTAAATTGATAAATACACTAACAAATTTTGATCAAAGCAGTAAACGAATGTTAAATATAATAAGAGATATGAACCAATGATGAAAAATACCTAAAAAAAATAAAATAAAATGAAAACACTGAGTACGAGCTTGTAAGCCTAAAAATACAGATGGACAAGGAGAAACCATCGTCCTTCGGCGCGTGAACTTACAACTTTTTCATTTTAGGACCTATCTGTGTGCTATTTAAATTTAATCGATGTGAGGTACTGTAATCCATATGTTGGTGCCATAGACCTGGACTACTGAGGTCCTTTTTCTTTGTTATGAGGAAGAAGATTTTTTTCTATTGTTGTAAGACTGTACGTTTTTTGTCCTTAGCTAATCGCGTAAATAAGGGGTTCTCTAAATTTTCAAATGTGTCAGGTAGAAGCGCGATTTTCTCAGCTTATAATCTTGTTACACTCTCAAAAAAAAAAAATTAAATGAAATTCACAAGTCGAAAAATGTGTAATTGATATGTTCGAAATTTGTTGAGTCTTCCAAGAATTCCGTCTGTAGCAAAGCAGTTTGATTAAAATAACATGTATAAAATGCACATATTTGTTTGCACATTAAGGATGTAAAACTGTCTTGAAACTAAACCAATAAGAGTCAGGGTCAAGAGATTTTATGTTTTAAGTAATCTATAATGCAGACAAATAGATCTGAAACTGAGTTTTTTTTTTTTTTTTTTGTTTTTTTAAAAAAAAAAAAAACAAGAATAAAACTTCGTTAGACTCAAACTCAAACTAGCGATTTAACAAAGCTTACCGTAGGCTTAGATTAGGCAAACATTCGCCAATGCTATGACGAATTAGTGTAGTAAATCGATGGTTTTAATCCAAAGTAACCCAGCCATTGCTGCTGATTTGAAAACTTTATTGAAGTTGCTTAAAGGGGAATCACTCTTAAACAATTTATTGCAGAAACAATGCAAGATGGTAAAAGTTCCTGAATAAATAATTTAAAATTCTCAGTATTTTACTGTTCAGCAACCCTTGTATCCGGACCACTGCGTTAGCTCAGTTGGTAGAGTGCTCTTTCCGTACGTGGGGGGATCGTGGGTTCGAACCACGACCGAGTCTGACTGAAGACATGAAAGTGGGTAGTGACTGTTCTTTCGCCAAGCACTCTGCAATACGAAATGAAAGTCAGTGTTTTTCAGGTTGGGAACTTGAATTAAACGAGGTCCCGTGCCACTTCAGAGTTGCTCGTTAAAGAACCCTGCTGTATAATGCCATCAGCGCAACGCACAGGCAAAATTTCTGCACTTTCGCCTAAAGCTGGCGACGTCTTGATATAAGTAAAATATTCTTGACGTGGACGTTAAACACCATTACTCAACTCAACCCCTTGTACTCCAGGTACGCTAATCATTATCCAGTGTTGTAACAATTTTACCTGAAGTATCTAACTGAGCATGGTATTTCTTGAAATATGCAGGTGGTTTTAAATCATTATTTATTTTGGAAAAGCTACTATGTGTAAATTTCGTGTTATTTTTAGTAGACCGTCAAATATTGGGATATATTAGTCAATTATTGTATTGATCGAACTATAGTCTTATTTTTAGTTCATAAAGTTAATAAAATAGTGTTCAAATTTGGCAGGAGAATACAATTCATTTTTTTCATTTTTTATAACTTTAAAAAAGATTTTTTTTTAACTTACTGTAAAAGCAAAGATACCCTCCCTCTTTTTTCATCCTGTGCGGTATTTTGAAGAAAACTGCACAAAAAAGTATAAATACATGTCAAGTTTTAATTCAGTTTTATTGAATTAAAATCAGGGATTAAATTATAGGTATTCACATAGAACATATGTTTAAATCTTAATGGTTTTTTGTTAAAATTAAATTTAATTGTAAGATTACATACAAAAAAGTTAAAAAGTCAATTTTGATTTTATTTGTTGTTTACACATCTCTTACTTTAAAATCTCAATAACATATTACTTCACTGATTCAAGTATTGATTTTTGATTAAAAAGTTGAGATTTTTCAAGTTTGCAGGTGGGGCTAATTTAAAATTTTGACACTTGAAATCCAATCAACACAGTGGGGTTGACTAGAGGGTTCAATGTATATAATTTATATTATCCTCATAAGTTGTAATACGTCACTCTCCTGTGTTTAAGTCTAAGTTATGGGTTCAGTTGAGAAGTGACATTCGTGTTAATGGTAAAGACACTATTCACTTCACCCACTTAAAACGGTAGGGGACACTTCTTTTTGTTAATTATATGTGCCATCTTCAAAACGAAGGATAAAAATTCTGCAGGTGTGCTGATCAAGCAAGAATAATTCAGATCGTCAAAATTTTTAAAAAGAGGAATTTTCTATTCAAAGTACTTATTTCTTTTCATTCAGTTATATTTTTGAATACCATTTCTCTCTCTCTCTCTCTCTCTCTCTCTCTCTCTCTCTCTCTGTATATATATATATATATATATATATATATATATATATATATATATATAGATATATATAGATAGATAGATATATATATATATATAGATATATAGATATATACATATATATGCATATATATATATATATATATATATATATATATATATATATATGCGTGTTTGTGATGGGATCATGCGCAAAAGAAAAATATTAGATCCAACGATGCATTGACGCTCCAGTCACGATTCTTATTGTTACTTATATCGAAGTTATGGAATGGTGGGGATCACCGGAGTGCCCGAAAAAATAACGACCACTATGAACGGAACTGGCAAATTATTTCACAATAGTATCTGTCTAATTCTAGGAGGAAAGACACGCTGTGATCGATTATCGAGTATTCATGATTAGTATCGATTGGTTCACTAAGTACCAGGATAACGTGACTAGAAGAATGGTATGCCTGTCTGTGGTTTTTCGACTCAGAGAGCTAGCACCTTAAAAGTCGAACGACATTGTTCTTAGAGTAATCGTTTGATACTAAAATCTTGCTTCTCACGCTAATTGCTAAAGAAATTGCTGATGCGACGTTCAACAACATTACAACCAAATAACCAAACCTTATACATAGTATATACAAATGATATTCTAAAACTCTACCACGAGATAAGAATGTTTGATGCATCAAACAAATTGTAACAGTGTATATTTTGTTACTTAATGTTCTGATTAATTTTTAAAATAGGTCAAACTTGGTCCAATTTCCTTAACGTTTCGTTCTGTTTTAACAAGAAACCAAGCAAATGCACCACAAAGTATGGATTTTCTTAAATATCCTTTTTTATTTATTTATTTATTTATTTATTTATTTATTTAATTTTATTTATTTATTACTTTATTAGAAAATAAAATTAGTAAATATAACATGATAAACTTGTTTATGTGTAAAGCATAGCATAGTTAATTTTTTATTTAATTTATTTCATGAATTACATAATGCACAATAACCCTATGCATACTCGTAGTTTTTCTCTTGTTCTCTTCAATTTTTTTCCACTCATACCGAACTAGTCGCAGAACAAGGGTACTTTTGATTAAAATAACTTAAAGTAAATACATGTATGTTGCTTTCAAATTTGTAATAGATTTTTTTTCATTTTAACACACAGAAAAACTATCAGTTTAATTTTAAGACTAGGATATTCTAACATTTAAAACTAAACCAGATTTAAAAATCTACTACAAAAAATTTAATTGTAAAGAACATTTATCAAATATAAAAATAAACATAGTTTCCTCTAAATAGATTTTAAATGATAAATAACTGTTATAATAATAATAATAATAATAATAATAATAATAATAATAATAATAATAATAATAATAATAATAATAATGATAATAATAATAATAATAGTTATTTAAGTGTCAAGTAAAAAAAAACCTCAATATCTATATACAAATGTTAATAATATTCAATTAATATAACTGCCTTGTGCTGATTTTGAATGCATTATTTTAACAGAAATTTAAAACCAGCACACGGCATAACTGTAAAATTAACTTACATAACATGTCCAAAAGTGTGTGTGTGTGTGTGTGTGTGTGTGTGTGTGTGTGTGTGTGTGTGATAAAGACATAATCATTAAATAAATCGAGATGAAGTCTTCATTACGACATGAAATTGAATTGAGAATATTTCAACAAAATTGAATTGTGTTTAAAATCAAATTGTTTATTTCATAGTGAATTATTTACGCAAAAAAAAAAAGATCCGTAGTTTGGAGTAAAAGTGTTTCCCTGACTATCAAGGGGCCTCGGTGTCCAAGTGGTCAAAGTCGTGTACTTACGGACCACAGCCTGTATAACCACCATCAGATCGAACTTAGGCGGATACAAAAGTTTGTCGGTTTGGTTGATTTGTTTTAGGTGCTCCGGTTTCTCCCGTTATCCTAAAGCTGTTAACTGGGATGTGAAACGCCATTACTCCATTCCGGCCACTTTCATTGAAATCGTTTCTTGATCACGGATTTCTGATTTTGTGTAGATAATTACATTGTACATGTTCTCAATGTTGTGTAATTTGTAATATGAGATGAAAAGAACTTTTTTTAAAACTCACCTGTTTCATAGATTTGGAGCTCGGTGGATCCAAATAAATAGCTTCTACTGTCTTGGAAAAATTGATTATGCAAGGTTAAAGTTTACTATTTGTGGTTCTTATGATAATATTTCTCTAGCAGTTCTTTATTATTCTTTATACATGAGTTCATTCATAATTGGTAACTAGACACCCCTTGCATTGTATATAAACTAATAGAAATCGAACAAATGATGTAAATTTGATTAAAACATATAGCTACAGTGGAGTTCACCTATAACGAAGACGGATGTTACGAATTTAGGCCTATAACGAACTAGAAAAAACATCTAGTGGAATGTATACAATAGGCTGTGAATGAAACAAAATTTAAAGGAAGTTTTTAATAGAAATAGTAGGCTTAAAGTGGTTTGTCATGTAGAACCAAGTAAAACAGTTATTGTTAAACACGAAAAAAAAAAATGGGCGAATAAATTATGAATATAGACTGAATAACGCTAAAATGCTAAAATCGATTTTGTTTTTTCGACACTAAAAGAAATGATGCTTTTAAAAAATGATTTTAAAACAATATTAGCATAAAGATTTTAGACATCAGTATTGTGATTATTGTGAATTTGAAACTTATAAAAAAAATTTAAAAATATAATAATAATAATATAATTATGATATTATTATTATTATTATCATTATCATTATTATTAAATAAATAAATAAATACATGTACAGGCCTGTCGAAAGTTAAACACTCAGCTGACGAAAAGGAGCCGAGACTCGGCTGCCGAGGGGCCGAGCTGTGGACAGCTAGGGGCCGAAAAGTTGTCAACTCTCGGCCCCTCGGCAACTGGAACTGTCCACAGCTCGGCCACTCGGTAGCCGAGTCTCGGCAACTCATTCGGCTCCTCGGCACTTTGAACTGTCCACGACTCAGCAGTTCATTTGGCCTCTCAGTAGCCGAATCTCGGCCACTAGCTAACGAGTGTTCTAACAATTAACACCTGAGAGATTAATGTTAACTGTATATTTAAAATAATAAAATATCTATCAATCAATAATGATAAAGACAAAAAATATGATTTTAAATTAAATTAAATTAAATTAAATTAAATTAAATTAAATTAAATTAAATTAAATTAAATTAAATTAAATTAAATTAAATTAAATTAAATTAAATTAAATTAAATTAAATTAAATTAAATAATTAAATTAAATTAAATTAAATTAAATTAATTAAATAAATTAAATTAAATTAAATTAAATTAAATTAAATTAAATTAAATTAAATTAAATTAAACCATTAAATAAACGGATGGTGGAAAAGATACATATATATATATATATATGTGTGTGTTTTTTATTCAGCAATTTACATCTGAGAGAGGAATTGTAAATAATAATAATAATAATAATAATAATAATAATAATAATAATAATAATAATAATAATAATAATAATAATAACGACAATAATAATAATAAAATATATCATTCGTTAACGATAAGGATTATAAGTGCAAATTAAATAAATTAAATAATAATAATAAATTTAAAAATAATAAAAATAAAAATAAATAATAAATAAATAAATAAATAAATAAATAAATGAATGAATGAATGAATGAATGAATGAATGAATGAATGAATGAATGAATGAATGAATGAATAAATAAATAAATAAATACCATTAAATAAATGGACGAAGGAAAAATAGATATGTGATTTTTTCCCCCAGAATTGCATAAATCTTTTGTATTCCATTATGGAGCGGGATTTTAAAACAAAAAACTGGACTTCTGCCATCGCAGTTTTAATTTAGCCATTAAATGTACCTATACAGGTAAACATCACGTGTCATAATCCTAATCTATTAATCCCCTGTCTTCATCAAATACCTGGCTTCAATACATAAAGTTCAAAACCTTCTCAGTACAATGTTTTATTTAGACAAATTGTCTCCGAGATCGGCCAGACTCCAACACCTGTCATCAAACTTTTGATTTAGAAAAAAATCGTCTAAAACGCTGCAGAAACTTGTTCACTGACACTGTTGATATAAAAATATTATCTTCTCTATTAATTTTCCTACTGATCTCTCTTTGACTTATTCCAGAGTTAGATAATCTCACAATTTTCTCTCTAAAATATTGCGATATACGCGTAACTGCAGGCATGTTTAATGAACTGATGTTTTCTAGATAACGATCAAGGGGTCGAGTAGCCAAAAAAGTGCCGAGGAGCCGAGCGGCCGAAAAGGTGCCGAGCAGCCGAAAAAGTGTCGAGTAGTCAAAAAGTGGCCGAAAAAAAAACCGAACTCTTGATTACTATTGGCCGAGACATAACTGCCGAGGGGCCGAGACGAGCTGCCGAGTCGGCATTAATTCGGCACTCAAGTGTTTAACTTTCGACAGGCCTGTACTGTGTAATAATAATAAAATAACCAATTAAAACTACATGTACCATAAATTGTTCGCTCATTTACACTTTCACAGTTAGAGTTGTGACAAAAATTATATATATATATATATATATATATATATATATATATATATATATATATATATATATATATATATATATATATATATATATATATGCGTGCAAATACTGATTGTCTGTCGCACTCCTAATCTTGATCTAAGGTTGGAGGTTGAAGTGACAGAAGATGTCTAACAATTTCTAAAACAACAACTTTTTATAAGATACCCTGAAACCATGTTATTTATTTATAAATAATCACGGATAAAAGCAGGAACAATATTTGTTTTCACAATCTAGTTTTGAAATATTAATTAAGAAACATCCCGTAAGATACGTCATGATATTAATGAGGCAAAAGAGACTAACTTACTTCTTATTTTTACAAATTAGATTACACAGGCAGGTAAAACAGAGTGAATAATTTATAGAATATATCTCACAAAGAAACATGAAACTAGGCTCTTATATACAACCTGCCCAAGAGACTTGAGTTCCGAGTTAATTAAATCAACATATATACAAATTGACATTAATTTTTCAGTCTTGACGAGTAGTTTTAAGACGTGGGGGTCTTGTTTTACTTGACAGTGTAAACGCATCAGTCAGTGAATGATAAAAGTCTTCGTTTATGAAAGTTACAAAAATGATTAAATGATAGTGCTTAACAATAGAAATGAGGAAACTGTGGAATATTTTAAATATTTTTATATATACTTTTATTTTTCAAGGTAAGTTATAATTGTGACATATTTTTTCTTGCCGCAAAACTAGTAGCGGCATCTTAAAAACACAAATATAATTAAAATTTATTAAAATTTATTTCATTGTCTTAAATTTTTTTTATGAGCTTTTAGAAAAATCAACGGAAATGAGTTTTTTAAAATGCGTGTTTTACAGTAAATTTGACGTATAGCTCATGATAGTTCCTTGAATCAGAAGGATTCAAATGTTTGTATATTGAACTTTTTGAAATAATAATAAATTAACTCATGAGTAAAGTTAAATTGTTTATCTTAATAAAATTATTATTATTATTATTATTATTATTATTATACCGTCATCAACATCATCATCATCATCATCATTGTTATTATTATTATTATTATTATTATTATTATTATTATTATTATTATTATTATTATTATTATTATTATTATTATTATGTCATCATTATCATCATCATCATCATCATCATCATCATTATTATTATTATTATTATTATTATTATTATTATTATTATTATCATCATCATCATCATCATCATCCCCATTATCATTATTATTATTATTATTTTAAATGTTTAGTTGTTGTCGTCGTCATCGTCGTTGTTATGATATATCATCATCATTATTGTTGTTGTTATTATTATTATTATTATTATTTTAAATGTTTTGTTGTCGTCGTCGTTATCGTAGTTGTTATCATATATCATCATCATTGATATTATTATTATTATTATTATTATTATTATAGAAATACTAATTACGTCTTACACCCGTCATGTAAGTTCAACAAAGTTGAATGTTCTTTCATGGATTTTGGTTTTTTGACAATCTGACATTAAATAACCATAACTTTAATTTGCAGTGTCTAAAAAAATTATTTTGAACTTTTGTAAATTCTAAGTAACTGAAACGTTTTTTTGCGATAAATTAGAAAAAGTGCATAAACTAATTAAAACAAAAATTAAAAACAAAATAAATATATAACTATTATAACTAATATATCTTCAATAGGTTGTGTACATCCTGCCGTGTGTCCAGCGTAATCTCCGGGTACAAGAACCAAAGTAGAAACCGCGTAACATGACTTGACCAGACGAGAGCTTTTTATTATTAAATAAAACTGTTATTCTGATATATAAATTCATTTAAGTATATATCTATTTTTCGAACATATTAACATCGAAAAAATATACTGAATATATTGAAAAATATCATATAGTCTGTACTCGATTAAAGCTTTAGTTTTTTTTAGGTATATTATTGGTCCATGGAGTAGACGTTGAACTGACGTATTATGAAGGAACAACAGTTTTCATACACAGCACACAGTCTCTAGGCGGATCTCATGCTAACTTTGATGTTTATCCCCACTGGTGTGTTGGAGATATAACAAAATGTACTGAAGGTATAACAATAGATTTTTGGTTGAATCCAGAACCAGCAGACGACAATGCACCGGAAAAGATTGTCATGACAACTGGTGGACATACATTCTATTCAGAGGGATGGTACTTTAAACAAAGATTCGGAGACCAGTATGAGTTTGGTGTTTCTGTAGCCCAGAAGACGTGGAAAGTGAATTTTAGATTAATGTCAGGAAGCTGGGCGCATATTGTTGCCATGTTTGAACTAGATGAAGGATTAAATGTTTACGTGGATGATGTTTTGTTTAATACAACTCATGTACAAGAAAGAACGTTTGTAAAACTTGCTTTCGACCCAATTTCAGAAGTACTGATTGGTTTGAATGATGACGATTTGCCATTAAATGACGACAAATATTTTGAACTAAAACACATCACGATCTACAACAGAGTTATAGATATTACGGAGGCCTCATTCTGTAAGTTGAAATCAAAAGATATCCATTTACTAAGTGATTCTGCTTTTTTTAGAAACAAGAACTCTTTCTAGTCTATACGGAACATCTCTGTCGTTTAGCACATTTTTAACAAAATGCAAATCATTCAAATTGGAATTAGAGGGGGCCAATTGTTTTGAATTTTAGAATTTTTGTTAAAGTTAAAATGTTATGCTAGGTATCATTTGGTACAGACAAAATGAAAATTATTAATTTAAATAGTAAAATTTTTATTTAGCTTTTAATAGATTACGAAAAGCTCCAGAAATATAATTATTTTTTTAAAATAAGAAATATATCTCAGGTTGCTCGAGTTATTTATATAACTTGCAAACTTATAACTGCAAATTTGTTGAAAGAAATCTAAATTAAACAGTGAATTTCAATAGTATAATTCATGGACCTAAACCATTGTTCAAAGTTCAAATTATTGTAGAATGATTAAAGTTTCTCCATTTTGATAATTCTGTCTCATTCAAAGACTGTGAGTTAGAGGTTGAACCATTAATTTTAATCGAGTTTATTCTTTTCGATCTCTACTGTTCAATATAGCTAGTGAATTTTACAAATCGAATGCAGCGTATGTATGGTTTGATAAATTATCCACTTTCATGCAATGAACGTTCAAACCAAGTTTAATATAAACAAAATAAATAAATACAAAGCTTATACAATTGCCAAAGTATTTATAGCAGTGCAAGGGACGTCGAGTTACTTAAGCTTTTGTTAAAGCATACTTTGTGCCAAATAGAAAACTATAGGCTGACTTGATGAACATCACACATCAGTTATGATAAACGATTAATGTTATAGATAGATAGATAGATAGATAGATAGATAGATAGATAGCTACACTTTTGATCATATTTAGTTTTCTTTCTTTGTCTTATAATTCAAGAATGAGAACCTTTTTTAAAATGTTGTCTGAAAATGTCTCATATTGTTTTAATTAAACTTCATTTTAGACGCTGATCTGGTATTTCTTGGCTGCTTTGCATCCGGAATATCATCGGGGTCAGAAGTCAACAATACCTTTATCAATTTATGTCGAAAATCATGTAATGATAAAGGAAATGAAATAGCATTTTTAAAAAATGAAGACAGTTGCAAATGTATGAATAAAGAAACGCTGCCGAAACTTGAAACTGGCGAACAATGTAATGGTACAAATATTTGGAAATTTTACTGGTCAATAGCCCTCAAGACAGCTAACCCGTACAATGTAAGCGTTAATGTGAAACCTCTTCAAAGTAGAAACTATGTAAAGCCAGGAGAAACGGTTAAAATAATCGTACAAACCAATATCAAATCGGGGGTTAGTTATGAGATCGACTACGGTGATGGAATTATCGAAACAATGAAAACTACCACAACCAGTTATTCCTGGAAAACAGAAGGAACGTACACAATTGTGGTTAAAACAACATTAGGAATAATGGAGGTCATTGGAAGTACAAATTTCACAGTTGAGAACATAGACGAAGGTGTAAGTCCGGAATTGGTGGTCTTATCTGGTATTCACACACAATCGCAGATGACTGGAGATTTTGAATTAGTAGTAGCCAGCTCTGTGTCAGCGCAATGTGCTCTTAATTTTCTAAACGAATCAGTCCATCAATATAACGTCAACATAACAAAATATTTTGAAATAAATAACAAACGTCATTTATATCCGTCATTTGGCGGATATCCGGTTAATGCCACGTGTCAAAATAAATATGGAACAACCATAGCCGACACGTATTTTGTTTCTAAGTTATTCGAAATACCGTTTATATATTTTCACAAAGGAAAAACTTTTAATATAGGTTTTGCTGGTGGTAATGATTTTGCCAAAGAAGTTCAAGCGTTTAGAAATTACGAAAAAGAACCTCTATTTTCAGAAAGCTTAAAGAATACTGTTACTCTTTTCCATACATACACCCTACCAACTTTTGAAAATTTAATAACGTTTAAATATAAAGGGCAAGATGTCCTTAAAAGAATATTCTTCATACAAAATAGTTTAGACAAACCGGCAATATTGGTCGATTCAAAAGATGGTGCTTGGAGCTTAACGACCAATATTACTGTTACAATTCCGGCGGGAAATCATATTTTTATAAACTGCACATTCAACATCGGAGATGAACGACTGTTTTACATCGACGAAGCTAATGACACCATAGATATGACCTTTGAACTTGAATATCTAGAGCTTGGTTACTATGACGTCTTTGTGACTATATCTAATGATTTAAGTTTGGAAATGGTACAGGGACTGATTTCTGTTGAAGTACCTATTGAGTCGATATCCGTAACCACCAGTAATATCACGGTTGTAACTGATCCTGTTAGGTTAGATGTTGACGTAAATATGGGCTATCGAGGTCCAGACAAAGTTAAGTTTATGATTGATCATGGCGACAATAACACAGTTGTTTACGATTACAGAAGTTCTACCACAGAATTTTCAAGATACATCAACGAATATATTTATGCGGATTGGGGTATATATACTGTTTGTGTTACCGCTTATAACGAAATAAGCAACATAACGGCCTGTGTGTTGGTGCAAGTTGGACAAAACCTGACCTATTTTGACGTACAGACAAGAGAAACCGGGCGTGTTAAAACTAAACAGTATGTAACTGTTGATATCACGTGCATAACCGGAACTGATATTGCGTATGCTATTGATTATGGTGACGGACGTATATTTACGTTCACAGACATTGAACTGAATACGACCCAGTATGTAACTTCCGGTGATAATATTACGGGAGAAGTTATAGAAGAAGCAACCGTTCAGCCAGAACCAGAAGATGTTCCACCAACCGATATTAATTCTACACAAACCATTGTTGTTCTCAATATGAACAATTCTACTTCAAATGCGAGTACCGAAGACGATGGTGTTGAAAAGAATAAAACTAGTTCTAGTTCTCGCGTAAAACGAGACGCTGAAATAGAACCGGAAACGGAAGTATCAGTTGTTGAACGTTTCATTGCTACTCGACTGTCACCCACTCGAATACAGGTAAAACATGCATATACTAAGACAGGTCGATTTATTGTGAAAGTTAAGGCTACAAATAAATTTACAACTAGATGGGCTACTCTTTGTCCAACGGTATATGTAGATAACACAGAGGAATCACACTGTAACAGACCAAACGTCGTTCTTGAGAAGCTTCAGTCGTCAAGAACAGCGCCTATTAATAGGATACGTTCAAACCAAACAAACGTTTATGTAACTGCGAGTGGATCATGTCCGGGTTCAAGATCTTACAAATACTCTTTTAAAGCAACCAAAAATATCGATGGCATTGAAGTTCCGGTAGACAGTCTTTGTGTTGATAACGTTGGTAATAGTATATTGAGAATTCCCGCTGTTTCTCTCTCTTATGGTTTGTACACAATAACAGCCACCGTGTCACCAACAGGATTTATACGACAAGCAACCATGGAAACCTTCTACTTAAACGTCGTGCCGTCTAATCCGTATGCGGAACTTTTAGGAGAAAAGGAACAATCATTTTTAGTTTACGAGGCAACGATCATAGACGTGTCTCCATCACGTGACCCCGATCTGGTGACCAATAATCGAGAAGGACTGGAATACCATGTATTTTGTAGTACCAAGACCGATTACGAAACTATTCAAGGAGATAGCTTTAACGATTTGAGAGATAAATCAAGTTTAGTGTATAAGGACATAACTTACAAGAAAACTACATCTAATCCATTTTTTCTGTACGAATATCAGGAGTGTTTCGATCTTGGCGCCAACGACACGACAGATGAGTATACCGTGATTGACGGGGAATTTGTCTTCCCCTCTGATGATCTTACAAGAGATTCCACGGATTTTGTCTTCAAGTTGTTCGTGATCAAGGAAGGCCGTGTTAATTCTACCTATATTGATGTAACGATAAAACTAACCAATGCCACAGATTTGGGAGATCTGGTTAATAATTTGGATAACATTAAGGATCCTGCCGCTCTGCTCCGGGCAGCGTCCAGTATTAGCCAGAGTCTAGAAGGAGGGGTATGTATCAAACAAATAGTAAAAATCGTTTTAAATATTTAAAAAACCCCCCAAAAACACAGTTATAATAAAAATCATTAGTGTAGCCTATTTTAAGTGTTTAGTATAGTATTTTTAGTTTAAGCTCATCTTATTAGATCCCTTGTTAGAAGTTTTCTCTAAATTTGAGAGTAAATGTTATTTAACCAATGTCCATATGTAGTAAAAGGGTTTTGTTATTTGATCTGTTTAATAGTTTTAAAGGAACAGAGTGTTGTAATTAATTAAAAAAAATATATAGGAACTTTTGAAAATCTTTTTAAGACCCTACAAAGGTTATTTCAGTCGTTTTTTGGTGTCTGGTTTAGTAACAATGCAAATGAGTTATAGGTTTTATTACATCAAGTGACACACTGACTCATTTCATTCTAACAGTTGCATTTAAAGTTTACACTTGCAGAAGTAGCAACTATTTAGAAGATTCATACACTTTTTATTTGATACATTACACATTTATCAGTAGATATTTTCAATAACTATTATTATTATTATTATTATTATTATTATTATTATTATTATATCTTAATTTGTATGTATTTAACTATAGAGTGAAAGCAACGATGCAACAGAACAAAGGACAGCGGTAAGATTATATATATATATATATATAACTTCTATGAAGTTTTGAAAATACATTTTGGGGAAATTTAACATCCAATTAAATATTATTCTTAAATGAATGCACAAAAACAAAACAAGGTTCAAATTGGTTAACATTATCCATTGGTTGTCATCTAAAATGTTAGATAATTCAACTTGTCATGATCAAAAGGGGGAGTAAAAAATTTAATTCGTTGATGTTTTCTTCAAATTTTAGCAGCAACTAACCGCTTGCGTAAATTCGTTAATTTATATAAAAGACAATTTACAAATGAACTCTTTCAATAGGTAAACGCTGATGTAAATTTGACCTTATAACCAACTGATAATATTTGTTTATCGTCTGTCCTCTTTCAGTTTCGTGAAAAAATTGCTGGCGCTATTCTCAAAAATGTCGCTGGTAATGAAAAATCTCTAAAAATGGCCAAATCTGGATATAAAATATTGGGATCGGTCACAGCAAATGGAGACGAAGTCAGTCAAAACGCAAGAGTAAGTTCATTAAAAATTACTTCATAAAAACTCAGAAAACCCTCGTGGTTTCGGGTAAAATGCCCATCTATAATAGAGAAATTCCAACTAAAAATGAACAGTTTACTTATTCAGATTTATTCATTTATTTTAGACTAAATACTTATTACATCATTTTATAATTGCAAAAGCATTTTGCTTGCGCATCAGATATGATTTTCCATTTATTGCAGTTATGAACCATTATATTGCTTTGCCATTCGTCACATTTTCAAATTGTAATCCGCAATACTTAAAAAATAAGTAAATGAATAAATAAAATTATCTCCATCTATGATAATGCTTGTTATAATTTATAATTTCAAGTCTAGTTCAGCAAACGCAGTCCAGAAGAGCGTTTCAAATTTGCGAAGTAAATTTGGTGACGAATCTATGGGAGATACTCACGATGCTGCATCAGGTAAAAATTGAATAATGGTTACAATTCAACATTTCAGAAAACGTTTTAATAATAAATGAGATGACAGTTTCACTGTATTCTTTGGATTTGAACATTACATGAAATAAAATATTTCATTTTGGTAACAAATATTATGCCCCATGATTTAATTAAGTTTGAAACCTAATTAATCAATTTGGAGACAAATATTTGCTTGAACTTATTAGAATTTTCATCTTGATGACAGAAAATACAACTTAACTGGTTAATAAAATTTATATATCTTCTGGCAAAATAAATTACAAGTGATGATTTAAAATCAACTTTAAACCGATACAAAGCCTTTAGGTCCAAAATGTAGTTCTATTTATTATGTACTTACGAGTTTGTAGTTATTGAATTAATGTATTTAAAGCATTTATTCTTCATTCAAGTATCATTTCCAAAGTTATCACATTTTTATAGAAAACATAGTAACGGGCAACATCAACAGCTTAGGAAAACAAAAGTCAGTTCAATCCGAGAAAATACTTTACATGCTGACAAAAATATGGTATGAAACAAATCACTTATAACATGAGTTTGAGTCGATGCCTCGAGGACTCCAGACTCACTCAGATACATGTCTAGTCTAATACTGATCTTATATAAATCCTTTAATTGCCATTCTAGACATAGTCTTCTAAATACATGTATATAAGTTAATATTTGATTACAAAAAATAATTTTACATTTAAGCTGCTATTTCTGCAAGTGCAAACGTCATTCCTAAGCTGACAAAGTAAAGCATGAACGAGTACGAAGGCGTCGGCGTCGAGAAGCCGTGGCGAATGGCGACGCTACTCACTCCGATTTAGCTGCTGAAGGTGATCATTATTACCAGCTTATTTTGGCGCTGGATCTTGAAGATTCAGAAGAATTGTATGAATTCCACGATTGTCTTTTCTCTGAAAAAGTCGTCACCAAAAACCATTTTGTTGGCGCTGTTCGAAGTTTCCTAGAGGAAATGTGGATGCCGGAAAACATACTACAGGACACATTTGAAGAGATATTTACTTTTTACGGAATTGAATGGGAGCCGTTTGACATAGAGAAATACATTAACAAATATTGTAAAATAATCCGAGATAGACTGGACCAGGAGAAGAAAGCGGCAGTACGTATATTAAGTATATTATATTGAAAAATAAAAATGTTCTTGATCTAAATTGATAATTAATATATGTGTAAAGTCTTAGTAAATCATTATTTTATTCATTCTAATTTTATTCACAAGTAAATTGTTAGATTCTATAGCCTGGTGTCTAACATAACGACCGTTTAACCAAATTAAGGACTTATATTCTCTTGAAATTCTATTTTTTACCTAAGTTTTGTTTTCGAATTAAAGGACAAGAAAGTATCCGGAAGTAGTATGGATGCTGTAGATAACATTTCCGGTTTAATGTTGGGCAAAATGCAGAAAGCAAGTGTCTCCAAGAAGAAAACTCGCGTGACAACGGCCGCTCCGTTAACCACAACCGTGGTAACAACCACCACGACAACCACCACCACTGTGGCTCCGACCACTGTGGCTGAGGTAGAAGAAGAAGATGATCCAGGCATGGAGATTAAAGCTGACGGTATTGATTTGAAAATGCAGAATTTAAATCCAAACGCAACAGGTAACGTGGTTCTACTCATTGTGTTAAATAAACGTTGCTTGATTGTGTAACTTGTGAAAATAAACGTATTTTGTGATACTTATTTTGACTTTAAATAAAGACCTAGTACAAAATAAAACAATTAAAATAATAATAATAATAAAACCAAACAAACCATTCAAAACGCAACAATAATGACGTAACTAATTTCCAGTATGAAAAATCATAAGTACGCTAACAAGTTTGGTCCGGTCTTTTCACATGCATTTAAAGTAATGCTCAATAAAGTTAAAAAATCGAAGATGTTTTATTCGAATTGAAAAAGCAGTTTAAAATATTCACATAACAAAACAACTCGATATAAAATTCACGAAAATTGAAGACGCATATTTATTACAATTATTAACCTTTCCTTTTGTCTTTGAAGGTCCCAAGAAGGTTGGGGGAGATAAAGGTGGTATAGATTTGTCTCCAGACAATATGCCATCAGGTGAGGGAGACTGTAAAGTCGGGGTAAAGGTAAGTTGGTCTTACTTTTATTGTCTTAAAAAGGCAATCATATTTAATGAATAACATAATTGTGATTTTTTTTTCGCAATGCTTATCATCCGATTACAAGAACAAGAAAATTTTAGCTTCCTATTTCGGGGTCGTGTTGATAACCAAATACTCTAAAGTGGAATGGAATTTTAAAAGATACTTACAGTTAACGATTTTACTCATTGCTAGCTTGTCACCACCGTACAAACACCTAATAAGAAGTTTTTAGAGCTGTTCTTGAAAACGCCGTTCATGAACCTTGGGATCTTTTATTAATTAAAAACAATATTAGACACATGCTCTTGACGGTTTGCAAAGGTGTAATTGAATTAAATTGGTGTTAGTACATTTTAAATGAAAGGACCTTTCTAAAATTGTCACACCAGTAACTTTTTTTTTTCAAAATATCGAACGTGGTATTTCCGTTAATCGTGTGTTCTTGGCAATACTTGCCAACAAAAATAGTCCTTGATTTTACATGTTACAATTCTTTTTCCGTCTACATGGTCGATGATGCGGTTTTAACTAAACGTTTTAAATGAAAACCTGCAAAGGGTTCTATAATCGAAATTCTTATACGTTTATAAATACGGCTTGTTTGAAGTTGAACAAAAAATGATAATTAAAGCTGCACGAAGTTTTCCAAAGAAAAAATAAAACGGTGCTAATCTAATTAATGATGTTCCTAATGAACAATGTTACATTTGGTTCAACGATAAAAATTCGAATAAATACAGAAATTACAGTAATTACCCAGCGAGATGCAGGATTTGGGATCTAATATTAGAACATGGTTACATCATCAAAACCCAGGTCATTTAAACACAACTTTAAAAACGGTGAAATACGATAAATTAAACACAGAACTTCGTTGAGTTTGTCATTTGTGACTTAGTAAGGGATACTTAACACCATTTCAAATACATCTGGATATTAATTAAGGACAATTAATGCAATTTGTCATGTTTCACCTTCGATTCATGGATTTTTCCGTACATCCGTACGCATGCTCCAATCTCATAATTACCATCGTTAAACATTGACCAACGGGTCAGAGGATTCCGTTTATTTACAGCTAAAAGAAATGAAATTTTAGGCAATGAATCTACGGATCGTGGTTAGAGGATGTCTATTTTTAAAAAAATATATTTTAGAAAAAAAAAAAAAAAAATTCAGAAAATTGAAAAACTTAATGCAGCTTTAAACGTTATATGATTATTCAGTTATCCTGGATATATTTGACGTCCTATTGTTCCATTTTTTCCTAATTTTGATTTTACGTGTAGCCAACTAGAAATTTTGTGCTTGCCAGTTTATTTATTTATTTATTTATTTATTTATTTATTTATTTATTTATTTATTTATTTATTTATTTATTTATATATCTTTTTATTTTCCTTTTGGTAATGTAATAACAACTTGTTTTCGTAGTAAGTATATTTTATTCCAAATATTGATTTTTTCTTTATATATTATTCATAAAATTACCAATTTGTATCATCAATAAATGTTTTTAATATTTAATATGATTCCATACGTTGTATCATTTATTACTTTGTTATAATAAATGTTTTTGGCGCCATGCCTGTTCTCAATGCCTCGTTTTATTCTCGGGCAAAAAAACAACAGCAGATTATGCTTCAAGTGTTAATATTTTTTATCTACCTTTTATACAAACATCTCTCTCTCTCTCTCTCACTCTCTCTCTCTCTCTCTATATATATATATATATAGATACATACATACATACATACATACATACATGCATGCATGCATACACACACACACACACACACACACACACATATATATATATATATATATATAGAGAGAGAGAGAGAGAGAGAGAGAGAGAGAGAGAGAGAGAGAGAGTATACTATATTTGAATGAAAACTAAAAACCAAAATTTTAAGTTTTATTAATAAAGGAATTTTAAGTATATCGAGTGACCTTAACAAAATTTTTGTTACGTTGATAAAATAGAACACCTTACTGCCATGGAGCACAGGACCATTCAGTTACATGTACGTAGAGTTTGAAGGTATTTTGAATTTCGAATGATAATATTTAGATTAACTTGCATTTTATGTTTATATTTGTAGTTACTTGTGAATGACGATAATCAGTTTACATTTGGGGAGAATTCAGAAGACATCAAGACAAGTCTTGTTACTATAGACTTCTCCAATCCATGTAGTGGGTCAAAATATAAAGTTGAGGATGTAAAACCGATGGAAATAACTGTTGCAGGTGTGTAAATCTTGTAACCGCAAAAATATTATTCATATATCATAGTCAAATTTGAAATAAAGTCTCAAAGCTGTAAAGTCTATATAGCTTGAAATGACGTTTTTCTCAGTCTTTTTTTTTTTTTAAATGTGGTTATATACATAGCTGTTAAAATTTTCTTTGCGATAAAGTATAATGTATTTCAATGTCATTAACACCATTCGTAATCGATTTGATTAAATATAAATTCACGTTTTTTGTTGCAAATAAGTGGTTTTGGTAACTAAACAAAATCCTTTTCTTGAAATCAGTTTAACATGCCACAGAATTTTCCCTTCGAAGTTTAGAGTTTAGACCGTTTGACAATAGCTTTTTTGTCATAACAATACCGAATTATTTAGTTGTGGCTTGGAATATTTCGACAATAAATAAATAAATAAATAAATAAATAAATAAATAAATTTGCAAGTTTTCAAAGTTTTCAAAGTTTTTACTTTTTTGGGGGGGATTGTGATTTGGACATGGACTGGTATGTTTGTGTTTTATAAATAAATTAATAAATAAATAAATAAAGTACAATAATATCTACTCATTATATATAATTAAAATCTACAAAGTTAACGTGTCATTTTGTTTTTAAACGTCATGTTGCAGGAAAACCAGATGATGTACCTGAGCCTTCACATTTTATGCTATGTACCTTACGGGATGCGTCACCAGACGACCCAAAATACTTCAATATCCATCCATTTAACTTGACGACAAACGACTCCTCTTTACACTTTGTTATATGGCCTGCTATGGAGGGGGATTTGTTTGAGGTTTACATGAAATATATGGATTACCCAAACGCTACCTTCTACGACTACAAGAGCATCATTCCACATCCGGAAGATAGTTTTGCAGACGTCACCGATCCATTGTTGAGAAATCACATGAGACATACGTTTTTCCCGCCACCAAATATGACCGCTACAAATGGGACATACAGATTGGCAGTTAAACTAAAAAGTATATATGTATTTCATATGTTTTCTGTATTGTAAATGTCAGTAAATGCTTCGTTATCCTTAGTTGTATATTAATTAGATCTTTCAATTAATGTTTTAATAATATATAAATTATGTTTTTCAAAATCGCATATTTTTGTAGCTCGAGGCTTTTAAATGGTTGGGGGCTCTCCAAAAGTACTGGATACCAATAGATATTGTTCTGTCATTAGTCTAGTGTTCGTCTTCTAACTGTTTATCTTTTCTTGTTTTCTTATTTCGGACATTTGTTGCTCGTTTGTTGGTTTACTTCGGTTATTGCAAATAACATGTTTTAGCCACAAATTGATGAATTATAATTTTAATGGTATCAATAAGTATATGTATTTCAAATTTTTGGTTGCAATTTCATCCTCATGACTCTTCATTTTAAGTGCAGCATATCTTATTTTTTACTAAAAACTGTCCTGTTAATCATGTAAAAAAAAAGAAAAATGTTTCGTTTATTAATGCCCAATATTGATTGATTTATACATCAGTTATATGCTTTACTTTTAAACAGAAACTGAAGTGGATCTAACTAAAGATGAGATTTGTATAAACTATACTACGTCTGTTGTTATTGGTGGATGTAAGTTCTGGGATGCGGAAGAGGAAGTGTATAAAGGAGATGGATGTGTAGTAAGTATTGTGACTTTTTATTGGTTAACAGCCACATGCTTATTTCCTTTGTCTTATTAATGTGGGAATATAATAGATAACAAATGACAACACAGATTTAGAGACGCAAATTATTTCTGCCATTTAAATATTGTTTGATTCACTTTTAATAGTAGATATGGGTGCTCGATTACAAATTGTTGTCGAGTGGTAAAACAAACGTGAATCTCAAGATAGTTTGTTTGCAATTAATGCTTTTACTCTCATATTTCTTTAGTTATTCAAGATTAAAACGTAGTAAATTTTGGAAATTGTCCCACAACTAGATTCCAAACAAAGAAGCGCCCTGTTCTCGAATGCTGCTCTTAAACTTTTAAAAGAGCGTATTGAGCCTGGGCATCATGCTTGTCATCCATGTCAACTATATTTTCCAATATCCATAATTTTTATTATATAGATTGTATTAAATCTGTTGTCATTTGTCCTTGATTGCACAGCACAACTGTCATTTGTATAGTAAATGACATGCACGTTTTAGCTTCTGTCATTGTATGATTAAAAAGGCAAATATATTTGTCTATTTTAAAAAATTGCAGAATATAATCCTCCTTAAAAATTTGTAATACCTCTCATTCATTTATTTTACAGGTAGGAAATAAAACAACAAAATGGAGTACCCAGTGTTGGTGCACCCACTTGACCTCGTTTGGTGGAGACTTCGCAGTGCCTCCAAACACAATCGATTTCAGTAATGTATGGGCCAAGTTTGATGTTGCAGATAATCCAGCCGTGTTCTCTACAGTTATCGCTCTAACTGTATTATATATCTTACTGTTAATATGGGCCAGGAAGAAAGATAAAGAGGATTTAATCAAGGTATAAGAATCAGAAAGCAAAGTTTATTACATGTATTTTATCTCCTTAAATTGCGAATGCAGTTCGAGGGATATCAAAATACCCTTCGTCTTTCCGTCTGAATATACGTGGGCATGGTTGTGTACATCTATTATGTACCCTATGTACTGTGTATAGAAATTCTCCTACATCATTGAATCGATTCTTTTAAATCTTTACGGGAATGCTTTCATAATTTTTCAATGATTATTTCGAGTTACTCCGATTATATAATTTTATAGAAGTGTCACGCGCTTTTTTAAAATTTTTATGAAATACTACAATTTAAAAATGGTTCTACTTTTAAATGGTATTATTTAATAAAAATTCAGAGATAGAACATGACAAAATATCCCTTTTTAGAAGTTTTCAACATTAGAAACGGATCTTATACACCAACTTCCTTCTACAGCGTTGTATAGAATATTTTGCAACATAACAAGCTTCTTTCTATTATTTTCAGATAATTGAATGATTATTTTGTTTTTATTTTCATATTTTTTTAGGAGATTTGATATTTTTAAGACTTTAATTTTTAGCTCACCTGAGGAAAGCTCAGATAAGCTATTGCGATGGTTCACCGTCCGTCGTCTGTCGTGCGTCGTGCGTCGTGCGTCGTCCGTTAACTTCTTACATTTTAATCTTCTCCTCCAAAACCACTGGGCCAAATTTAATGAAACTGGGTGAAGCCCTTTCAGATTTTGCACAAATGAAGGAGTTATGTCCCCTTTTGGGCCCCATAAAGGGGGAAAGAGTGAAAAACTTTGAAAATCTTCTCCTCTGGATCTACAAGAGATATACCTTAGTTATTTTATTTGTAACATCCTTAGATCATCTATTTTCAGATTTGCACAAATGGTAGCCATGGGGCTCAAAATGGGGATATTGTAAGGCACTGAGTGGGAAAATTGCTAAAAATTATATTTTTGTCACTATATCTTGAAAACTATTAACTTTTTGTATAGGCATGTATATTAGAATGTTGTAGATATTGACATGACGATCTTTTTGATATATGGATCAAGGTCATATGTTGAAAGGTCAAGGTCACAGCTGCAAAAGAAGACTTAAATTGCCTATTATCTTAAAAACTATTAACTTTTTGTATAGGCATGTATATTAGAATATTGTAGGTATTGCGACAATTTTCATTTTGATATATGATTCAAGGTCATATATTGAAAGGTCAAGGTCACAGCTGCAAAAAAAAGACTGAAATTGCTTATAATCTTAAAAACTATTAACATTTTGTATAGGCATGTATATTAGAATATTGTAGATATTGCAACAACGATCATTTTGATATATGGTTCAAGGTCATATGTTGAAAGGTCAAAGTCACAGCTGCAAAAGAAGACTTAAATTGCTAATTATCTTTAAAACTATCAACTTTTTGTATTGGCATGTATATAAAAATATTGTAGGTATTGCGACAACGACCATTTTGATACATGGTTCAAGGTCATATGTTGAAAGGTCAAGGTCACAGCTGCCAAAAAAAATTATATTGCTAATTATCTTGAAAACTATTAACTTTTTGTATAGGCATGTATATTAGAATATTGTAGGTATTGTAACAACGATCATTTTGATACATGGTTCAAGGTCATATGTTGAAAAGTCAAGGTCACAGCTGCAAAAAAATAATTTAATTGCTAATTATCTTGAAATCTATTAACTTTTTGTATAGGCATGTATTATAGAATATTGTAGGTATTGTAACAATGATCATTATGATATATGGTACAAGGTCATATGTTGAAAGGTCAAGGTCACAGCTGCAAAAGAAGACTTAAATTGCTAATTATCTTGAAAACTAATAACTTTTTGTATAGGCATGTATAATAGAATATTGTAGGTATTGCGACAATGATCATTATGATATATGGTACAAGATCATATCTTGAAAGGTCAAGGTCACAGCTGCAAAAGAAGACTAAAATTGCTAATTATCTTAAAAACTTATAACTTTTTGTATACGCATGCATATTAAAATATTGTAGGTATTGCGACAATGATCATTTTGATATATAGTTTAAGGTCATTTGTTGAAAGGTCAAGGTCATAGCTGCAAATAGAGACTTAAATTACTAATTATCTTTAAAACTATCAACTTTTTGTATTGGCATGTATATAAAAATATTGTAGGTATTGCGACAACGACAATTTTGATACATGGTTCAAGGTCATATGTTGAAAGGTCAAGGTCACAGCTGCCAAAAAAATTATATTGCTAATTATCTTGAAAACTATTAACTTTTTGTATAGGCATGTATATTAGAATATTGTAGGTATTGTAACAACGATCATTTTGATACATGGTTCAAGGTCATATGTTGAAAAGTCAAGGTCACAGCTGCAAAAAAATAATTTAATTGCTAATTATCTTGAAATCTATTAACTTTTTGTATAGGCATGTATTATAGAATATTGTAGGTATTGTAACAATGATCATTATGATATATGGTACAAGGTCATATGTTGAAAGGTCAAGGTCACAGCTGCAAAAGAAGACTTAAATTGCTAATTATCTTGAAAACTAATAACTTTTTGTATAGGCATGTATATTAGAATATTGTAGGTATTGCGACAATGATCATTATGATATATGGTACAAGATCATATCTTGAAAGGTCAAGGTCACAGCTGCAAAAGAAGACTGAAATTGCTAATTATCTTAAAAACTTATAACTTTTTGTATAGGCATGCATATTAAAATATTGTAGGTATTGCGACAATGATCATTTTGATATATGGTTCAAGGTCATTTATTGAAAGGTCAAGGTCATAGCTGCAAATAGAGACTTAAATTACTAATTATCTTGAAAACTAACAACTTTTTGTATAGGCATGTATATTAGAATATTGTAGGTATTACGACAACGATCATTTTGATATATGGTTCAAGGCTTTATTTTCAAAGGTCAAGCGTATATCAACATAGGAATACTAAGATATTTGATTATCTTGAAAGCTATTAATTTCGTGCATAGGCATGTATATTAAATATTATAGGTATTGACATGACAATCGTATATGGTTCAAGGTCATATATGTTGAAAGGTCAAGGGCATAGCTGCATTAGTATACTGAAATTGATTAATGATTTAGAAATTATTCATTGCACTACAGTTACTTCATGCATATAATATAAAATACTTATGAATGAAATGTGAGTGGATATATTTCTGATTAAGTTTTTTGGGAGTTCTTAACTTGAGAAAACTTTTAAAGTTTCTGTACGTAATATATTGTCTACTACTTTGCAAACAATATTGGACATATCTTCAGGTGAGCGTTTAGGCCCATGGGCCTCTTGTTTAACGTTAAAAACCAAAAACAAGGATACATCTAGGGACGTTAATTTATGATGTACATGTATTTATTTAATGAAATGTTTGAAATGCTTTTTCTATGAAATTATTCCAATAAAATCCATTATTTTATTTCCTTAGTGGGGAGCAACACCACTGGAGGATAACTTACCGAACGATACTTACCATTATCAAGTGTGTGTTTACACCGGAACAAGAAAGAATTCTGGGACGAAATCTAAAGTTAGCATTATTCTTTCTGGAGAGATATGCGATACAGGAGTTCGACAATTGCATGATGGGCACAGAGAGGTATGATGCTTTGTAATATGCAAAAAGCCAATATCTACGTCATTTCAAAAGGTCAATGCGTAATATCATTTTCACCAAACCTTTTTTGAAAGTGCATTTTAAGAAGCTGTGTCGAAAAAAACTTAACGTTTAAAACTGAAATTTATATAATTTAAAACAAAAAAATTCATAGCGAGAAGCTGAAGAGCTACAGATTGCGATGGATTTTACCTTTAATGGAATAATAAAAAGTTCTGATATATTTTTGCAGAAAAAAAACGCACATGTTTTTTGTATTAATTTTTAATTGAAAATAAAAAGTAATGATAGTTATGTGCTATGACATTAACGCTTTCTTGGTTTTGGATAATTTTTATAACTTTCCTATTTGAAAATAGATATAATGATGTTCAAACTTTACAAAAAATCATTTAATCTTTAAATGTTGTAAACGCTACCATGTTATGGAGTGGAAAGAGGAATAAGTGGCTTTACGCGCCAGTAAATATTGTTTTACCTAGCGGTCAATTCCTTCATTGTAAAGAAAACCGAAATATCCGTCAAAGACCAGCGACATTGCTGGAGTAGGATATTCGTACCTAGCGAGAAAAGGTGCTGTCATTTGATAACGCTGGCTTTAGATTATCATATTGTGGAAACTACTGACTCTATAGGTGTTAGTGCAATTGACCGGCTCGGTAACTTAATGGTAGAGATCCCGCGTCAAGAACGAGAGGATAGGTTTAAACCCCTTCTTGCTTATTCTTAAGATTTTGAGATACTACTTCTTCAACTGGTGCTCGGCATTTAGAGAGATAGAGTGTATACTGGTTCATTCAGTGTCCTGATAATGTGACCAGGTGGTGGTGGGCTTGTCAGCGGTTTGCTGGCTATATGAGCTAGCATGTAAATACCGCCCTTAGTTCGCGCTCGTTCAAAGTAGACTGTGAACCACAATCGCACAACAAGTGCATACAAGAGGTTGTTCCTAGAATAATCCTTAGATATTAATTAACTGGCTCCCATCGCTTGTAAATTGGTGAAAATAATTTTTCATACCTATTTTGTTCTAGGGTTTTCCGACTAGCAGTATATATAATTTTATACTAAGCGTGGAACAGTCCTTGGGTACCCTTTCATTCATGAGAATATTCCATGATAATTCAGCCAAAGGAAAACTAAAATCCTGGTATCTTAACCAAGTACAAGTAACAGATTTACAAACTGGGGAAAGGCAAGTATAGCTTACAGCAAAGATAAACAAATCTTAAGTTTGTGTTATAGAAAGAATAAAAGTTACGGTTAAATCCATAATATTTTTAATAAATACTTTAGATACAAATGATAAATGCTATCATAGAAATCATAATACGTTCCGACATGTAAAAAATGTCAACTTATTAAAATCTTTTGTCTTTTGTAATGTTCGTTTGAATGTACGTTTTTTTTTTTTTTTTTTTTTTTGTAGAATTGTTCTTATATAAAAACTTTTTGACAAGTATTCTTTCAATTGCTTAATTATTTAAAGTTTTATGGCTTTTGTCTGTAAATGTTTAAGGTATGATTTAGGCTTTTTGTGTGAACCAATTTAGCACTTCATCATTGCATTTATGTCGCAGATGCTATGTAGCTAAGAGTGAATGTCCTTTCTCGTGGTTGCCACAGGTTTTAAAACAAGATGCGGAACGTGATTTATTATAAAATAAATTCGTCATCATAAATTAATTTAATTTACTTTGTAGATTTTTCTTCCTCTGTGATCGGTGGTTAGCAGTAGAAGAGGATGACGGTATGGTTGATCGTATTATACCCGTGGCAAGCATAGAAGATCTGGCAGCATTCAAACAACTATTTAATTCCTCTGTTCGGAAGAAGTTAACTAGCGACCATCTGTGGTTCTCGGTATTCTCTCGTCCCACACGAAGTGCGTTTACACGTGTACAGAGGATCTCATGCTGCATGTCACTACTGTTCATGACGATGATAACAAATGCTATGTGGTTCAAATCAGAGGACAAAGCACAACAAACTAATGCTTTAAAGCTAGGTCCAGTTTCTTTTACATTACAACAGGTAAGCTGAATATAACAAGGCTTCCGTGGATTTAAATGTCTCGCTTGGTTAGTTTTTGATCAAGTAAAAAAAAATTACTTAAGCATAAACTTTCACTTTTTGACATGCCGCCACCGCCTACGACGACTCCGGAAAAGTAACTCCCAAGTCTCGTCTTATGACAATGCCAGTCTTGACAAAAATCGTAAAATAACTACAAGGAAATGAATTCGAGTCAAATTCTTATACAAATATGAAGTCTGTAAATTACAGGATGGCGGAGTGCCAAGAAAAAACCACCAATCTTTGACAATGGAACTTACAAACTTTCTCACTTTAAGATCTGCTCGAGTAGAATTTAAGCGCCCTGTAGACCAGTCAGCTACCCAGGCTCTGCGACAACGGAATGAAAGCTTGGGGATACCAATTTATTTCAGAATAAATCGGAATTGTGTCTGATATTCTAAAAAAATAATTTGCTTTCCAAATCCAGAGTTCATACTGAGACAACTAATAATAAAATAGAGTATATACAAAACCACCGATGTTTAAAAGGGATTGCACATGATAATAAATAATGCACTTTTAAAGGACACTTACCACCGTACTTCATAACAAGGTTGTTTTTAAAAGTAAAAATAACTTTAAAAATTTGGTATTTTAAACTTTTATTAAGCGGAGTTACTTGCGAGTAAATATTTACTTATGAGCATGTTTTTTTTTTATTTTAATAGGTATATTTTTTAAAGATTTCCAGTATATTGTTATTATTTCCGTTACTCTCGTCTCGATTGATTACTTTTCTAAATTTAAGTTTTTGTAAATTCATTGATAGCGTTTCCGGTAAGTATCATCTTGATAACCTTCTTATACTTCAGGTTTTTCTAAGTTTCGCCAGTACAGTGATAGCGTTTCCGGTTAACTTCATCATGGTTACCGTTTTGTCTTTTAGGTATTTGTTAGTTTTGCCAGTACAATGATAGTATTTCCGGTTAACTTTATCTTGATTACATTTTTCCGTCGTTGTAAACCGAAGAAAAACTCAGTATTGCAGAAAAATCAGCGTATTACCCAAAAAGGAAAATGGAAAAATGTAACGAATGGTTCACAACTATGGGGAGCACCGCCAAAAAGAAGTGCATGGAAAAAGTTCAAAGACTCCGTTGAAGATTTAGTACGGTCTCACCAGCGATCTAAGTATGAAGGAAGTGAAGACCTGAAAGACGAAGAACCGGATGATGAAGCAAGACCAGAACCAAGGATTGCTGGTGACCCGGATGCTGATAAGAAGATAAAAGAAAAGAAAAAGAAAAAACCATCTCATCTTCCCCACTGGTGTATTTACATCGCATGGGTTTGTGAGTATCATAAAATGTCTAAAAAAAATTCTTTCAACTTTGGATTTGTAACAAACTTTGATTGCAGCGGCACTACTTTGCGGGAAATCACAATATTACAATGTATCTTTCAATGGTTAGAAGGAGAAATGCTGTCGAACCACACCTATCATTACAGTTATCAATTAACTTTAAGTGTCCGTTGTAAATTACAATCAAACTGTCGAAAACGTCACCAAAGAAAATATAAAATTTGCCTTTTTTAATCAGACTTTCTTTATGAACGTGTTCAAATAAAATTCCTTAAATGACATCAGTGTTTCTTGTCCTTTTAAGCAAATTTGACTGTAATTTCATTTTGCTTTATTTGTAGTGTGCTTTTTTAGTATTATTACACCGGGATTTTTTACAATATTATACAGTATGGAATGGGGAAAAGAAAAGGCTAATGAATGGTTGACAACATTTTTAATGTCTTTTTTCCAATCAGTAATCGTTGTACAACCACTAAAGGTAAGATATTATTATTTTAATTACAGGTTGATTCAAAATACATGAAGTTATAAAAATAACTATGATTTTATAGAGATATATAAATAAATAATGAAGAGAGGTTTTCAGTCGTCATTTTTTTTCAGCAATGGAAATGTTTTTAGCAATTAATCAGCAATTCATGTTTTGTAGTTTTGAACCGTAAAATCTCTGTTTATTTTTAATATATGTTAGCTATTTTCATATTTTTTGATATCTTAATGTCTTCAGACTATGAATTCCTCATGACTCGCATATAATCGCCGAGGCCATTAAGTTTGTTACACCTTTAGATAACTCTGAAAAGTATCTTATTCGACTGAACGGAAATCCAAACTTAGGGCGCAAAATGCGCTTTAATAAGAATACAGGGATTATTCAGGCACATGTTTATATTACAGGTAATGTGTTTGGTGGCTTTTATCGCATGTATTCTGAAGAGACCAGATATTGACGAGGAAGATAGCGGAGAAGAACTCAATAATGTTATAGCCGCTCATGACGAGGAAATGTTAGGCAAAAGTAATGAGACAATAGACGGTAAGTTATGTTCCGACTCCTGAAATAGTAATGAGACGATAGACGGTAAGTTATGTTCCGACTCCTTAAATAGTAATGAGACGATAGACAATGTTCCGACTCCTGAAATAGTAATGAGACGATAGACGTTAAGTTATGTTCCGACTCCTGAAATAGTAATTAGACGATAAACGGTAAGTTATGTTCCGACTCCTGAAATAGTAATTAGACGATAGACGGTAAGTTATGATCCGACTCCTGAAATAGTAATGAGACGATAGACGGTAAGTTATGTTCCGATTCCTGAAATAGTAATGAGACGATAGACGGTAGGTTATGTTCCGACTCCTTAAATAGTAATGAGACGATAGACGGTAAGTTATGTTCCGACTCCTGAAATAGTAATGAGACGATAGACGTTAAGTTATGTTCCGACTCCTGAAATAGTAATGAGACGATAGACGGTAAGTTATGTTCCGATTCCTGAAATAGTAATGAGACGATAGACGGTAAGTTATGTTCCGACTCCTTAAATAGTAATGAGACGATAGACGGTAAGTTATGTTCCGACTCCTGAAATAGTAATGAGACGATAGACGGTAAGTTATGTTCCGACTCCTGAAATAGTAATGAGACGATAGACGGTAAGTTATGATCCGACTCCTGAAATAGTAATGAGACGATAGACGGTAAGTTATGTTCCGACTCCTGAAATAGTAATGAGACGATAGACGGTAAGTTATGTTCCGACTCCTTAAATAGTAATGAGACGATAGACGGTAAGTTATGTTCCGACTCCTGAAATAGTAATGAGACGATAGACAATGTTCCGACTCCTTAAATAGTAATGAGACGATAGACGGTAAGTTATGTTCCGACTCCTGAAATAGTAATGAGACGATAGACGTTAAGTTATGTTCCGACTCCTGAAATAGTAATTAGACGATAAACGGTAAGTTATGTTCCGACTCCTGAAATAGTAATTAGACGATAGACGGTAAGTTATGATCCGACTCCTGAAATAGTAATTAGACGATAGACGGTAAGTTATGTTCCGATTCCTGAAATAGTAATGAGACGATAGACGGTAAGTTATGTTCCGACTCCTTAAATAGTAATGAGACGATAGACGGTAAGTTATGTTCCGACTCCTGAAATAGTAATGAGACGATAGACGGTAAGTTATGTTCCGACTCCTGAAATAGTAATGAGACAATAGACGGTAAGTTATGTTCCGACTCCTTAAATAGTAATGAGACGATAGACGGTAAGTTATGTTCCGACTCCTGAAATAGTAATGAGACGATAGACGTTAAGTTATGTTCCGACTCCTGAAATAGTAATGAGACGATAGACGGTAAGTTATGTTCCGACTCCTGAAATAGTAATGAGACGATAGACGGTAAGTTATGTTCCGACTCCTTAAATAGTAATTAGACGATAGACGTTAAGTTATGTTCCGACTCCTGAAATAGTAATTAGACGATAGACGGTAAGTTATGTTCCGACTCCTGAAATAGTAATTAGACGATAGACGGTAAGTTATGTTCCGACTCCTGAAATAGTAATGAGACGATAGACGGTAGGTTATGTTCCGACTCCTGAAATAGTAATGAGACGATAGACGTTAAGTTATGTTCCGACTCCTTAAATAGTAATGAGACGATAGACGGTAAGTTATGTTCCGACTCCTGAAATAGTAATGAGACGATAGACGGTAGGTTATGTTCCGACTCCTGAAATAGTAATGAGACGATAGACGGTAAGTTATGTTCCGACTCCTTAAATAGTAATGAGACGATAGACGGTAAGTTATGTTCCGACTCCTGAAATAGTAATGAGACGATAGACGGTAAGTTATGTTCCGACTCCTGAAATAGTAATGAGACGATAGACGGTAAGTTATGATCCGACTCCTGAAATAGTAATGAGACGATAGACGGTAAGTTATGTTCCGACTCCTGAAATAGTAATGAGACGATAGACGGTAAGTTATGTTCCGACTCCTTAAATAGTAATGAGACGATAGACGGTAAGTTATGTTCCGACTCCTTAAATAGTAATGAGACGATAGACAATGTTCCGACTCCTGAAATAGTAATGAGACGATAGACGGTAAGTTATGTTCCGACTCCTGAAATAGTAATGAGACGATAGACGTTAAGTTATGTTCCGACTCCTGAAATAGTAATTAGACGATAAACGGTAAGTTATGTTCCGACTCCTGAAATAGTAATGAGACGATAGACGTTAAGTTATGTTCCGACTCCTGAAATAGTAATGAGACGATAGACGGTAAGTTATGTTCCGATTCCTGAAATAGTAATGAGACGATAGACGGTAAGTTATGTTCCGACTCCTTAAATAGTAATGAGACGATAGACGGTAAGTTATGTTCCGACTCCTGAAATAGTAATGAGACGATAGACGGTAAGTTATGTTCCGACTCCTGAAATAGTAATGAGACGATAGACGGTAAGTTATGATCCGACTCCTGAAATAGTAATGAGACGATAGACGGTAAGTTATGTTCCGACTCCTGAAATAGTAATGAGACGATAGACGGTAAGTTATGTTCCGACTCCTTAAATAGTAATGAGACGATAGACGGTAAGTTATGTTCCGACTCCTTAAATAGTAATGAGACGATAGACGGTAAGTTATGTTCCGACTCCTTAAATAGTAATGAGACGATAGACAATGTTCCGACTCCTTAAATAGTAATGAGACGATAGACGGTAAGTTATGTTCCGACTCCTGAAATAGTAATGAGACGATAGACGTTAAGTTATGTTCCGACTCCTGAAATAGTAATGAGACGATAGACGGTAAGTTATGTTCCGACTCCTGAAATAGTAATTAGACGATAGACGGTAAGTTATGTTCCGACTCCTGAAATAGTAATGAGACGATAGACGGTAGGTTATGTTCCGACTCCTGAAATAGTAATGAGACGATAGACGTTAAGTTATGTTCCGACTCCTTAAATAGTAATGAGACGATAGACGGTAAGTTATGTTCCGACTCCTGAAATAGTAATGAGACGATAGACGGTAGGTTATGTTCCGACTCCTGAAATAGTAATGAGACGATAGACGGTAAGTTATGTTCCGACTCCTTAAATAGTAATGAGACGATAGACGGTAAGTTATGTTCCGACTCCTTAAATAGTAATGAGACGATAGACGGTAAGTTATGTTCCGACTCCTGAAATAGTAATGAGACGATAGACGGTAAGTTATGTTCCGACTCCTTAAATAGTAATGAGACGATAGACGGTAAGTTATGTTCCGACTCCTGAAATAGTAATGAGACGATAGACGGTAAGTTATGTTCCGACTCCTGAAATAGTAATGAGACGATAGACGGTAGGTTATGTTCCGACTCCTGAAATAGTAATGAGACGATAGACGGTAAGTTATGTTCCGACTCCTGTAATAGTAATGAGACGATAGACGGTAGGTTATGTTCCGACTCCTTAAATAGTAATTAGACGATAAACGGTAAGTTATGTTCCGACTCCTGAAATAGTAATGAGACGATAGGCGGCAAGTTATGTTCCGATTCCTTAAATAGTAATGAGACGATAGACGGTAGGTTATGTTCCGACTCCTTAAATAGTAATTAGACGATAGACGGTAAGTTATGTTCTGACTCCTGAAATAGTTTGGCTGTGATGGCTTTTTCATTCTTGATAAATATATCTGTTCTTTAGTGATGTTTTCTCAACTTTACCGATTGACAAATTATATTAAATACTTCTTGCCTTTCATATTGAAATAAAATAAGCTTACCCTAAAATAATTTTTTTTCGAAATATGCTTTCGTTAACATTGTATTATAACGTATTGCCTAATTGCCAGTGTTTAAAATCTCATAAAAATTGAACAACCAAATGGAATAAAACAAAATTCTTCCAATAAATGCCGCGTAGAAAGTGATCTAGCGGTGTATCTTAGGGGTAGCAAAGAGCATAGCTTCATCCAATCCTGCCAGTATCTAGTTAAAAAAAATAACTATTAATAATTCATTATAGCAATTGCTGCTAGGAGAAAAGAGAATAACAGCAAGTTAAAGCCACCGGATTTAGAAGAACTGGAACAAGCCAGACAGACTCGGCTAAATGAAATAAAGATGGAGATGGTTATAAGAGAGCTGGCGGTCTACCTGATTTTCGTTCTTATTCTATTCTTCTTGTCTTACCAGCAGCGAGACTCGGCATCTTTTACTTATGCTACCAATCTGAAAAATTACTTCGGGAATGGATTTGAATCGGTAAATATATTATAGTGGATTGGAGTATTATTGTTGCACCCGAGTCGAGATTCTTCCACTTATATCCAGATGGTCAGTAATGGAATGGTGAAGGAAACTATTCCTTAAGGCAAGTGAACGGGAAAACTTTCTCAAATTAGGATCTGTCACGATTGGGAGTCAAACACTGGCGGTGAGAGTGACTGATCCCTAAACGGGCGCTTTAGATTGATCGGCCACCGAGGCTTATGGTAAATATATATTAGGAAGTTTTGCTGAGACAATGTTGAATATTCACAGGAAGTGTTTATAAACTGAATGTATTTGGATCTTATTATTTTTATTTATGTTGTGTTTAAAATGTACCTATTATTTTGACAAAAACGTTCTTTGTATGCAGTTCCTCTAGGGACTACTACTACTAGGGACTGGACGCTATCTATCGAGAAGTATCCCATTCATATATCATATGACGTAACCCAGTTGTCCCCAGCACCTATACCGCCTACAAGTGTCAAATCTAAGATTTCGTCTTGTGACCTTGACCTATGCACCTTAATTTGCGATGTGACACATTTTGCTTTATATTTTGTCCAGATTGGTCAGAATTTTTGTTAAAAAAATAAAACGATATGGACACGATGTTGAGATGGACAGACTGGGCGATTGCTACATACGCCCACTTAATACATTAACGGCAGTAAATTTACGGTTTTAATGAATAAACTATTTATTATATTCATATAAGGTTACGACAGGAGACCAGTTCTGGTCGTGGGTTGACAAGAAACTTCTACCGGCATTGTATTCAACACATTATGATAACGGTACACGGATGCCTTTCTGGTGGGAAAAACGTTGTATACTGGATCACCAGTCTCGTCGAATAGGTCTACCACGAATAAGACAGTTACGAGTTAAAGACGGTATGTTATGGTCTAAATCGCAACAAATATTATCGTCTGTATTAAGCGATATTTTTTTAAAAGTTTTTGGTATAGGGATAAAAAAAATAGATTTCAGGCCAAATTATATACCTGCAATAAATATATGGCATTTTATGTACATTTTTAAATTGAACATTTAAATCCAAAGAGCTTTGAACAACCGAGCCCTGACTGTTGCGAATTTCGATGTTAGTGGCGCTTAAATACCACTTGGTAAACAAAATTTCTGAGTACCAATTTTCATTATATCAGATGTCCGTCTAAAGTATTGAATTTTAACATGAGTAGTTTGGTTAAGTGTAAATATTGTCTTATTTCCTCATTTCATTAGATATTGTGTTCTTGGTGTTCATGGTTATTGTTATGTTTTATCTTAATATATCTGCTTCCCATTGCATAACACTTCATGTTTAAAACTCCATTTCAGATACATGTACTGTACACCCTGATCTGTCTGTTATAATCAAACATTGTCGTGATTCATACGGATGGACGGATGATGACGCCGGAGCTTATTATCCAGGCTGGGTAAAACCTTCAGAAGAAAATGAAACATTATTATTTAAATCCAAAACTATAGATCCGTGGGTATATGCAAATTCTCTGAAGCTTAAAAATGCTCCATATGTTGGCACAATAAGTTCATACAAAGGAGGTGGCTTCACCATGTTCCTGGAAAGGGAGATAAACCGGACACGTAGTAAGTTAAATGACTTAATTCAGCAGATATGGATCGATGCCAACACTAGAGCAGTATTTGTGGAGTTTACAGTCTACAATCCAAATATCAACTTATTTGGTTCCGTGATTATGTTGGTTGAGTTCATGTCATCTGGAGGAGCTACTCACAGGATGGAATTTAAGGTTTGTAATTATGAAGCGTAAATTGTTCCGAGTATGTTAGATATTTTCTCTCTTACGAGGTACCTGCTAGTATTTTGTGATGAATTGCCTCATAATTGTTTCTAATCCCTTTCGTTTTAGGTCTCACTTTCGAAAATACTAATCTCTATTTATTTTTAACCATCAGTAAACATGCTGGTCAAACTCAGCCATAGAATATATTTGCCTTCCCATTTAATTCTCTAAAACATCCTAATTGGATCTCTTATTACGAGTATTCAGCAGCAGTTTACAACTTTCAGTTTTAAGTTTAATCATCTATTATTATAAGAATTATTATCAGAAAAGCTTTGTGTGTGTGCGATATGTGTAAGTGGGTTTTATCGTCTGCTTTGTACTAGTACCCACTCACGGCGCCTTTAAAGTGCTAATTTACAAAGTCAGCGCGCCACAAACAAGCATATCACTCCTCTAGTTGCATTATCATGACACTGGCTGAGCCATTCGACACTCTAGCTTCAAATTTTACGTCAGGCAAAGAAGCAGTACTCTAAATCTTAAAGGGTTTTGTATGACCCAGTCGGGGTTCGAACCTACGATCTTCCACTTTTGAGGCGGATTATCTATATCTGTGAGACGAAGGTTAACTAGTACGCTCATATTTTATGTGTTTTTAATTCAAAATTCCAATAAAACAAGTACACTATTTAATTTATTATTTTGCTGTATTTTTTATCTTTTATCAGGTATTCCGTTTACTGAGCTACGTTGGTGGGTTAGGTATACTGGTGTTGATGTTTGAGATTCTATATGCGCTGTTTACCTTGTATTTCCTGGTTCAGTTCATTAAAAAGCTAAAGAAACACAAGAGCAAATATTTCGCCAGCTTTTGGAATAAATTGGAATTTGCTCTTCTGGTGTTTTCCTGTGCCACTATCGCCATGTATGCATTCAAACAGATAATCACTGCAGTAACAATAAATGCCTTGAAGAACAGTGCAAAAGGTGTGTGTTTAACTAAAATGTGTCTTTGTCATAATATCTGATATTTACTCTTACAAAAAAATTGACACCATATATGCTATGAAAACACATAGGCATTCTTTGTAACTCATTAGTTATATACATGCATTATTATTCGGTATAATATGCCAGTTTTGGACTTGATAAGAATAACAATATTCCCCAAGTTAAAATCTTTAAACAATAGTCAAACTTCTGCTGCAAAAGAAATAAAAAGACATGGAGAAAAATACTAAGATAAATAAAACCGGGAATTTTTGTTAATTCATTGTTCAAAATTGTATACAACGTCTATAATTTTATTGAAGATTTAGTTTATTCATAAAATATTAAATATTGCGAGTACTTTAGCAATTCTTTAGTTTGTTATACAAATAAACTGCTTTTTTTAAAAATGCGTTAGGGACGTTAAATTACTTGTTGCGACATGCCCTTTGTCTCAGTTTGAAAGGCTTGTTGACTGACTAGATGGACATCTCAAATAAAACAAGAGATGAAAAGGCTTTTGATCCTTTTTTGGGGTGGGGTTGGATAGGAAACACTTATTAGTTCTGTCATATACCACTTTTTTAATTTAATCATAAAATACATTCAAAAAGTGGTATATGACAGTTCATTTACAAGAAAATTATCTGCTGTATTCATCACAGGTCAATTTTCTTCTTTTTTCAGCGGACTTTGTCAATCTTCAGACCTTGGCTTTGTATGACGAGTTCTATGGATGGATGTGTGCATTTGTTGTTTTCCTGGCTACGGTACAATTTCTCAAACTGTTGCAGTTCAACAAAAAGATGAACATGTTGGGAGATACGATCTCCCTCGCATCTAAAGATCTCAAAGTTTTCTTTGTCACGTTCACCTTATATTTCTGGACATTTGTTGCCACTGGATTCCTGCTGTTCGGAAATACTATGTTAGATTATGCCAGTTTAATCAACGCCGCAGAATCAGTTTTCTCGTTTGCGCTTGGCGCGTTTGATTTTGAAGCCATGTCTGATTCCAACAAGGTTTTAGGACCGTTATATTTCTTCTTGTTTATCGGTATCGTGGTTGTCGGTCTTATGAGTATTTTCTTGACCATCTTAGCTGATGCTTTCACACAAGTTAAGGAGCAGGTCGGAGAACAGTCGAATGATTATGAATTAGTTGACTTTATGTGGAGAAGAATCAAGGGTGTAATGGGTTTTAAAACGGTCAATGTATGACGTAGATAGCCCTACGAAGTCGAAATCAGAAAAGAAATCAACGAAGATTCCTGAACAACAAAATATTCAACATTCACAGTGTTTAATCATACTTTTTAACTATCATTTAAAGATGTGACGATTTTTTTAAATTACGATGTAATACATTCCTGGAAATTCCTTAAATGTTCAATTTCATATCTAAACTATATGTGCACTGGTGTTTTTGTTGTCAAGTGCATTTTTTTTTTAAATTTTGAAATTCGATTTATTTTTGATCTGATGAAATACCACATATTATCACAACTTACCTACCAACGATCCGGTATACAATTGTATCAGGTGAATGGTTTCTTCTCAAACACACGGTTCACGTTCACGTTCAAATCGGCTTCATAATTACATGTGATCTCGTTTCATTCATTTACTTTCAATTTTGTGTGAGCAAAAACTACTTATCGAGTTTTTAATGAATAATTCTACTTATGCCCAAAATTTTTGTTGACATAATTTGGCAACATTTTGCAAGAGAACCTTATTGTTTGTTTAAACTTAGTGTTATCCATTTTGAAAAACGATTATCTAAAAGAACGCTTAACGTAATGGTACCAATATACATGCATATTTATTGAATAACTTTGAAAAATTGAATAGAAAAGTGATGTAAGCAAATTTTTTCGTGAATTTGTTCTCTTGAAAACGGGTATACTTTTAAACCTATCATAAGAATAACGTAAATTCTTAATAACTTTCGAAAATTTGCAAAGCACAAAGCTCTGTATAATCTTAATTGCCGTCCATATTTATAAATCATTTGTGATATATTTTCAATAGTTTATTTTATTATATACACTGGTTACCGTCGTTGCAAATAAAAGGAAATATTATCCTGTTTTTGATTTATTATAATTTTATTTGTACAAATAACTGCAGCAAAAAGTAAAATAAAATCAGTATATTGGTAATAAAAACTCAATGTGGAACTATAGAATAGAATAAACCAAATACGAACAATTTGTAGTTGCCAGGTCAAGATTCTTTTATACTTATTTCGAGCCTTAACCAGTTATAGATGACCTTGCAGTCATCTTTATTGAATAGAAAAAATAGAAAGAAAAATTTATTGAAATTTATCTGTCCATCCACTTGTGTCCATAACTTGTTGCTGTTATACAGAAGCTTCTTAAACAAGGAAATCTTTATGGTCAAAATTTTTGTGTTACAAATTTCTTGATGTTAAAAATACTACCTTAAGTTGAAATGAAATATTTGAATGTTGCTTATATTGTAATTCTCGGTGCAAATTGCCCATTGAACACTTTGCCATAACTTAGTGTTTATTTAGAAACTAAAAAGGTGCATTAAATGGATTTAATGATTGCACTTTTTGTTTTTCTATGTCGGATAATATTCTTTATCCCCATTTTAAAATAACTTCTGCATTTCCGATTTGCTGATATGACTCAAAATATAGGATGCTTCAGATTCGAACCGGAACTTCTATTTTATGTTGTTATGTTATAACTTTGACTTAATTTTTACAAAAAAAAAAAAAAAAAAAAAAAAAAAAAAAAAAAACTGTGCTAATTTTTTAACCAATTATTTAACAGTAATTTCGCATGGGTTCCTGTAAACGATCAATTTTTAAACTCAATAATCAACAGGTGCATACAATTCCTTCAACTCATTCAATAATACCATTTTAGGGATACTCTTTAAACACTGATACCCAACATGTACAATTGCAAACCTCGAATGGAATCCGAATGTTTTGGATATGAAATGAAATTACTGGCACATATAGGGGATAAGGAAGTCGAAACCATGTCATTTTAGTGACAATTATTTTGAAAAATCCTTGATCTATGAGGCAATGCTTTAGCTAGCATACTTTGCAGTTTTTTTTAAAAAAACTCACCGACCAAATATTTTTGCATAAACTTTCTTAGAAAGTGCACTTTATTGATTTTGTGAATAATGCCTTAAAAGACGAGCGAATGCGCAATTTTCCTTCTATTCGCCATAAAACCACATTTCATGAGCTAAATATAAGCTAGTTCGAAAAAATCACCTAAGTTGGAAATTACTCGGGACAGAATCTCATTTGATAAAGTTGGTCAGATTGCTTGCCAAAGGTCGTTTGTTTTCTCCAGGTACTTCGGTTTCCCTACCAAGACCTGTCCACTTTTATACAAGAGAAAAATCTTGTCTGTGGCGTAAAACATCATTACATCACTCCAACATAAAATTTCCGTTCAATGAGGTTTAAACTGTGTTTATTTATATCGAAACGCGATATTTATAAACTTGTCATGTTTCAAGGGCTGATAAAATTTACTGTCTCATTGGTTTTGTACAATTTATCCGAAACAGTTCAGCGAAACAAATTTGGAGGAGAGGGCTCAGTGGGCGAATGATCTAAAGCGCACGCTAAAGGATCAGTGCGTCTCACGCCTACGTTCGAATTTAACTCTGATAGATCCTTTTGTCAGTTTGTCTGCGACGGTCAGTGGTTTTCTCCGGTTTTTTCGAACGTCCAAGAATTTACCGCCTCGATATCAGCGAAATAATCTTGATTCGGGCGTAAATATACAATTATTACTACTACTAATAGTACTACTCAACCAAAGAAATAACTGAAACTATTTACTTTAATCACGAATAGTATAACAAATCTGAATCATAACAGTATTGCAGAAAAATGATTATTTATCTATTACTAGAGATTTCTTTCCTTTTACATATTTGACCTTTTGTATAAGTCTGTAACATGATGCAGTGTATTTCTATTTGTCGTTTCTACGAAAAAGTATGTATTTAACATATTCCAAAATCAATTATATTTTCTACGGCCAGATGATTATTCAAAATAATATTTTTTTAATTTCTACATTTTAAAGAATAAAATATACTTAACCGTTATCAAACTGATTCAAAACTGTAACAATATTGAAATCTAAATTAGGGTCACTTTTTTACAAATGTCATCTTGCTTATAAAGGTCTGGAAAAATTACTGTCCATTTCTGCTGAATCAATGTTATTGCACTTGATCATGCGCAAACAAGATAACCTTTAATGACCTTTAATATAGAGCTGACTGTAAAGTAACATTAAGGTGGACAATAGTCAAATGTGTATATAGTTCTTCGATAGTAACGAAAAAGTCTCGACTCTGACTTCTGAATGTTTTTGAATGTGCATTTTTTGGGAAACCTTGGTAAACAAACACTTTTCTGTCTTTTTATGACCAATCGTCTGCATGGGTTGGGTATGCTTTTCCGAATGTTTTTCTAGGCGATAAATGATGTGCGTAAACTAGTGTCTAACAAATAGCGCGCGAATTGCCAAATAAAACTCAACATTGCACTACTGTGTTTCTGTGAGTGGATTGTCGGGAAAATCCGTGCAAACAAGGGAGTTCCCGTTCTTTTATCCTCCAATGGTTTTAATAATCGGTTCGGCAGACTTTTTCTGCCAGCATTTCTAGGCGGTGTATGATGTTCGTCAACTTATATTCGATATCTTCTACCTTTTCTTCGACTTCGACTTCGGGTTTTTCATCATCTGGCACCTAATGGTAATGAAATATAAAAAGGTCAAGGTTTAGTTATTTTGTAACACTGTTCAGCGAAAAATTGAAAAATCATTAGTAAAAAGGAAATACATTGCTTTTGCACTTGTTTTGCCATTAAAGTGCGATCAAAAACAATTGTAAGAAATGAATGAATTGAAATTTCAGAGACGAGATATAGTAAATACAGATAGGTTTTTTAAAGTCCTTAAGGTTTAATCTGACAAAAATATCACTGTTTCAAACCATCCCAATTATTTTACTATTGCCAATGAACACAGATTCAATTCACCAGATCAAATAAGAAACATGAAGATTTAGGAATAGTGATAAATATCTAATTTAAAAAAATTGGCTGCTTTTAAGTAAACAATTGCATGCTTTGGTATTTTAAGATTATTTTCTTTGTTAACATGTCGTGTAAAAATTTTACTGAGATATTAACTGATTCAAAACCTACTCCCTACTGATCCTTACACTTCGGTTTTCTCCACAATCCTAAAATTTGCCACCTTGATATAATTGAAAAAATATTGACTCGGGCGAAAAACGTATACTCAACCCTACTCTTATATTCACATACCAATCATATATTTTCTTTTGACGTCTCTTAGCAGACGATCAAAGTCAATACCAGTCCACTGCTTAAAACGTTTCCACATAAATGACACAATCTCATGTTGATTTGACTGATGTAATACGTCAGATTTTGTCGCCGATATTGACTCATTCAAAATTGTTAAAAACACATTCAGTAGCATGCATATCACAGCAAAGAAGAACGAGAAGAAAAACATCGGTCCAAAAACACGATTGACCGTTTCCAAGGCAACATAATCAAAACTTCCAAGAGCAAATGTTATCAGTGTTTCTAATGATGTAAACAAATTCCTGTAAGATTCCATATATGGACCGAACATTATGTATCCCCAAAACGAATAAGATAAAAGAAATATCACAAAAACAACGGAGTAAGCCGATATGTCTTTGGCTGAATTTTTCAGTGTTCCTGCCAACATCGACATCTTCCTGTTAAACCGAAACAAGTGAATAACTTTCAGTATACTTAAGAAAACCAGGAAAGCAACCAGGTATCCAAACACTTCATCCCACATCGCTACTTTTTGAAAGTTGTGAAATCTATCTGCAAAACAATATAGAAGAACTTATGTATTTTAGTTTTATTTTTATTATTATATTAAAATTATAGAATAGTTGTATTAAAAGGGTTATTTTACAATAAAAAATTTAAACGTATGTCGTTTAATTCGACACAATTGGTCAAATTGCAAAATCGTAAACTTCATCATTTTGCGTTACACAATGATATTTCTTTATATTATATATCAAAATACAAAGTGTCAAAAAGAATAGAATTGAAAAACTTCAAAATCAAACGAAAGAACGAAATCATAAATTGATGAAATTGCAGCCAGAAGGAATTACCAATTGGTTTTACTATAGCCAGAAGGAATAAAAACATGTTTTTCGGCAATTGGTTACATTATGACCAATAGAATACGGAACGTTTGTTACAGTGTAGCCAGACGGAAAAATGACAACGTTGTTTTGCCATTTGGTAAGATGTTTATTTTAGCAATTAGTTGTACTGTTTTCAGAAGAAATAATGCCAGCTGGCTACAATGTAGCCAGAAAGAAAATGATGTCTGTGCCACCAATTGATTATACAGTTTCTAGAAGATAAATGACTTTTTTGTCGCCAATTTGTTAACCATGATAAAAATTAAAATTGTTATTAGTTACCTCTAAGCTTCTTTACCTTCTTCACCTTATTTGAAGTTATCGCATGTCGAATCATATACATAACAAAAGATACCAATGCTAATGAAATATTGAGCAATTCTACACAATTCCAAAAACTTCGGAAATATTCGCTCTTCAATCTTCGTATATTTCTGAATTCCCGGACAAAGAAGTAGATAACACATGCAAGACTCGCAATCTCACATATGATCACAAATATTCCATATCCACCAAGGTATGAGAATAATCGAAATGTTTTGATAGACACTTGTGTAATCAACTGCCCTGTCGTTGGCATTTCAAAGGCAATTGTCACGGTGGTGAACATGTTGACATTAGGGTTATAAACCGTGAATTCGATGAAGATTACACGGGTGAATCTATCTATCCATTCCTTTGTTGATAAATGTTCGAGCAGTCGTGAAACTCTTGGTTCGTTCCCAATTAAATCTGCTACAAACCCACCACCCGGATAAACGCCAACGTCGCCAACAAATGGAACACCTTCATTGTCAAAAAACGATTTATACTTCCAAGGATAATTTCTAAAACTGTCTAAAGTTTCGTTAGGGAGTATTGGTTTCCATCGCTCTTTATAATTTCCATAATCCTCATTTCCAACACTCCAGTCTTTACTACAGCTATCAATAAACCCGTACATCAGAAACGGAATAGTACATCTTTCTACAATATTAAATTAAAGCGCTGTTTAGATGTACTGAAATAATCCATAGCAGAATGATAAATAGTACGTTACTTGTTAATTAAAGTTTTCTTGATTTGAAATTGATTAAATTTTATTCTGTAATTGAAATATTTTATAGAGAAAATTGCATTTTTATCCTCAAACATTGAAATATATGGTGTGGAACAAATCCACAATTAACATGTTTATTGCTGTGAATAACTGAACCCATTTCTTGTTTAGACAGAGTGGCGAAAAAGAAATGTGCAATCTTGGTGATGTTTTAAAATAAACTGGAGAATTTTTTTATGATTGAACAATCTTTGCTGTCCCTTCAAGTCTACTTGAATTTGGAAATAATAGTCAGCTTAAAACTGTAGTAAGCATTCGGAAAATTGTTAATAATAAAAACAAAATTATTATTTTTCCCTTTTTGATTCAATGGCTGCTAAATCATTTTATTAAAAAAAAAACACTGTGAAAACAATCAAAAAGACTGGAGGTTGGTAATATTCAAAACACATGTCTAAAGGACGATTCAACTTATAATCATCTATTTTCACCAATATATAAAATGATACGATATACTAGTATGATACTGTCAGTGCTTTGATGTTATTTTCTTTATTAACCCAGTAGGCAGTACTTTGTGCTGTCAGAAAATGTACCATTTAGCAAAATTTTCAGTCGTCTAAAATTTGAGATTTATTTAAAACTAAGGTTTGTTCCCTCATGCAAAGCATTCTTAGCTGGATTTGGATTTATATAATATTGAAACTTTAGATTCATTATATTCAACTGTTTGGCTTATATATGTTTTATGTATCAAACTTTTCGGTCTTAGTGTCACTGATGAGGAATTAATTTCCGAAATGTGCACATCTGGCACATCAAAATTTAACTGGTATGTGTATTATATATATTTACTACCCCTGAGCGGGTACCGCTGCTGGTGGAGTAAAACTCCCCGAGGGTATCCATAACTCAGTGGGCAGTATTTTGTGCTGTCAGAAAATGTACCATTTAGCAAAATTTTCAGTCGTCTAAAATTTGAGATTTATTTAAAACTAAGGTTTGTTCCCTCATGCAAAGCATTCCTTAGCTGATTTGGATTTATATAATTTTGAAACTTTAGATTCATTATATTCAACTGTTTGGCTTATATATGTTTTATGTATCAAACTTTTCGGTCTTAGTGTCACTGATGAGGAATTAATTTCCGAAATGTGCACATCTGGCACATCAAAAATTAACTGGTATGTGTATTATATATATTTACTACCCCTGAGCGGGTACCGCTGCTGGTGGAGTAAAACTCCCCGAGGGTATCCATAACTCAGTGGGCAGTATTTTGTGCTGTCAGAAAATGTACCATTTAGCAAAATTTTCAGTCGTCTAAAATTTGAGATTTATTTAAAACTAAGGTTTGTTCCCTCATGCAAAGCATTCCTTAGCTGGATTTGGATTTATATAATTTTGAAACTTTAGATTCATTATTTTCAACTGTTTGGCTTATATATGTTTTATGTATCAAACTTTTCGGTTTTAGTGTCACTGATGAGGAATTAATTTCCGAAATGTGCACATCTGGCACATCAAAATTTAACTGGTATGTGTATTATATATATTAAAAACAACCTTGGTAATTTCCCCAATTAAGCAGCTAAATAAAGTTGTAATTTCATTACGTTCTTCCAATTCATAACTAAACGGTTTCAGTACTTTGATTGATACAATTGTGATTTGTATTTTAAACTACCTAAGCAAATAATTTGTATGAAAGTTAAATAAGTAAAATGAGAAAATGTATTAAAGAAAGTTCATTATTATTTAACACAAACACCCTTATTTTAAGGGGTATGATATATTTGTTTACCTTGTTTTACACGTTGCTGGCGAAGTCTTACAGGTCCTACTCTATATGCTACCTGTGTATCAACTATTCTATCTCCAATTTCTCCTATATCCATATTGTTCCAGTCTTTTGTCACGTATAATCTCGGCATCAACGAGAACCGTAACCAATGCCAAAAATCATAAACGTTTTTAACCTTTAAAATGAAATAGAAAATATAATCAAAACAACAAATGGTCTGAAAAATTCTTTAAGCGAAAATCCAAGCACATCCGATTTTCAATGACTAAAACGGTAATTTACAGCATTTAGCTGCTAATTAGCGGAAATTCCGTTTAATGGCAGAACTGAATAAAATCGCAGCTGATTTGCAACTGTCAAAGTTCCAAAATTACCAAACAACAAATTTAAAAAAAAAGAAGAAAAATCGATACCGACACTAAAAAATCTAACTTTGTACAGGCACTGAAGCTAATGCGAAATGGTAACCAGTATAGATACATTCATTACAATTTTGATAAAAGATTATCTGTAACTGTAACTTATAACTGTTACATAAAAGTGCACATGCTCGGCTTACTTAACTCAAAAAAACAAGGGAAATTCCCATTGTATCAAATTTATTTATCACAGAAACCAGATCATTTATAAAATAATTAAAGTAAATGTACCGAAAAATTTGATTTTACGTACCTTTGCAAGTTTATGATTTCCCGATATGATATCTGCGACACCATTTTTCACCTGGAATGACCTTGTATCTCGGTTATGGCTGGCTACCAGGATGATAAGAGTAAGGAAAATGAAATAAAAGATGATTTCTTTTATTATACGATCCATCTCTAATTCATTTAATCTCTGCTCTCTTGCAAAAGCCAGTTTTTCCATGTCTGGTGGGTTGACCTTTAAAGCTGGTCTCAAAGCTAAACATTTTAGAAAGAAATTGTACACTAGGTTAAAACACTCAGTACGGGTACCTATCAAAACAAATACGTGATTGGCCAATTATGCATGTCGTAAGTCGTTTAACAGAATGCACTATCTTTTCTCTTAATTGAAAAACCAGACAAAAGAAAAACTTCCGAAATAGAAATTCTTGTTGGTTCAAATATAGTTACTGACTGCTGTGATTGCAAAAAAATTCTAAATGACGAAACTTATCACGGAATTGGCAAAGACGTTTTTAACACCGTATTCCGAAACAAGATTGACCATTAAAATTAACTAATTAATTCAATATACACATTTCAGTTACAAAACCATCAGATATTTACTCTTGGAATTACTAATAAGAACTTAAAAGACACTGACGTAAATTCCCTCTTCTATTCCATACTAATACTTAATTACAAATACTTTCTATAAAAACACGTGTGATTTAGGTAAAAAAAAAAGTTTCGAGAACATGAAAAATGTCAGTTTTTACGGTCATCAATTACATACGTAATTAGATATGTTACAAGTTTATCGTGTGGCAAAATTTTCATTTTAATTCTTTAAACATGTTTAAAACTAGTTTTTTTTCCTTCATGCAAAACATTCCTTAGCTGGATTTGAATTCATATAATTTGGAAACTTTGGATTTATTAGATAATTTTCAACTATTTTGCTTATATTTCAGTTATTTTAATTGATTTTGGACAATCGAATTAATTTCAAAATAATTGTCAATATCTTATTGAACTTTTTAGGTCATTGTTGCAATGATGAGAACAAAATATTCTTGTTGCTATGATTTATCTTTGTAAAGTAACTGTTTATTGATACTATTTGAATGGTTTATAATTGATCTATAGTTAAAACTGACTTTACCTTTTTGTGGCTTTGAGTAAACGTACTCCTCAATTTTGTTTATTGCTACAGATGGCACATCAAAATTTCCGTCATTTTCATCTTCAATGTCTGGTCGTTTTAAGATTGCAGACAACAGCATAGCAATAAGGATAATCTAAAATAATCAGTTAAATGGTAAACTTGTATTTAAAGTAAAATACGTTGCTAAAACCAAAATGTTAAAAAACAATTAAACTGTTTAATTACACAAATTCCATGATGGTATTTGAAAGTCTCTTAATTATTATTGTCAAATAGATCTACATAAAAAATTAAATATATAATATACATCCATTCAGTTGCTATGGAATCCTTAAAAATCAAGGTTAAGAAACAAACTGATCAAAACTGAAAAAAAAAATAACTTACGTAACAATTGTTTATACAAAAATGAATTTGTAAAACAAGACATGTTGCTAGTTATTTGACTACGAGGCAGAAATGTGAAAAAAGGGTATCGATGTTTAACTTCTAAAGAAACAGATGTCATTTATTGCAGGAAATCATGGGCATGTTTTCTGAATATAGAAGAAATACAAACGCGTTCTTAGCTGTAAGCAATGAATAATGTTAAAAACAGTCATGAAATGAAATAAAGAATATGAAAATTTAAAAAAAAGCAGTTATCAAATAAAGTAATATTTATTGATAAATTTCTAGAAAAACACAGTAAATATTCATAATAATCTTTCAAAAAAATATTATTACCTTAAATGGTTGAATGACGATGACAGATTCAGTTATAGCTAATAACATGGAAGATAGCCAAGCTAGAGATTTCTCCTTGCCCCACTCCATACTGTATAAGAACGTTATAAAACCCGACACTATAGTCGACAAGAAGACCAATGTCCATCCAATATATAACCACCAATGAGGTAGGTTCAGTTTTGTTTTTCTCTTCTTCCGTTTTAGATCGGAAGTGCTGTATGGAGTAGTTGCAGCAGATGCTTTTTTCTTCTTAATATGTTTTTGAATCAGGGACTCTTGCGATTCCTTAGATTCATGTGTTTCCATGTCTTCATTTATATCAGGCGTATTCGGTGGTTTTTCACCCTCTTTTTGTAGGCCATCTTGAAAATCAAAATCAGTCACATCGTCAAGTTGATTGGTTTTTGAAAACTTTCGCGGTTTAAGTCTGATTTGTGACAAAATTGCCAAAGGTTCTGTAGTTTTTATAAAGGTATTCTCAATTTTATTTTGTTTTGTTTTAGTTTTTCTAAAAATCTGATCAATAATGACATTTACTGGAAAAACAATCAAACTGCTTACAAAACTTATATAAATCTCCTTTAGAGAAAATATAAATGGCCCAAGGCTTATTGATTCTTGATCGGTTTCATATCCGCCTGCATTAAAGAACATTGCATTAGCCACCATCGTCGTCATGATGAGAGAGAGTATACATGAAACCCTCTGTACTCGTGTAAAGTTACTTCGATGAGGTCTTGAGAAAACGGATATCCAGAGATGTGAATCTGTTATACTTTTCTTTGTTTTAGTGGCAAATAAGGTTTGAAAACTTGTTAAATCTTCTGTTGCTGCCACTGGCAGTAGTCTATCAATCATACCGTCTTCTTCTTCCACTGCTAACCACTTGTTACATAGAAAAACGTACCTTGGAAAACAAAATATATCATGTACAGATAACAGCATTGATTTATTTAAAACATAATATAATAAACTGAGGCGAAGACTTAATTTACAATTATAGAATTAAAGAATTGAAAAAGGATAACAGACTTATTTCAAGAAAAAAACAAAATATAGCCATATAAATTGCAAAACAGTCCTTTTGAATTTAACGGATCAGTTCATCAGTTTAACAACATCGACTTTAGAAAATGGTATTTCGTTTGATATAACCTGGGTAACAAGGAAAGAATAAAATCTAAAAATGTTATTTTTTCAGACGATAGGCATGTTATAAATGCTATAGTTTAGACTTACATATCGTCTGTTTGTAAATCTGTAACTACTATTTCACTTAGATACCAGCCTTGGAATTTCCCTTTTCCGGTATTATCATGCCAAATCCTCAGAAATGTTAAAGGTCCTAACCAATCACTTACACTCATAACAAAGTAGTTTATACTACCACGGCTGAAAGTCTGAAAGAAAAAAGACATAATTCCGTGCAATAACTAAATCCCCTCTCTCTCTCTCTCTCTCTCTCTCTCTCTCTCTCTCTCTCTCTCTCTCTCTCTCAAATTCAACCTGCCTTGATTTTGGTAAAAAAAGTATCAGTTTTTGAAATCAATAAATGTGCACATATGACACAGTAAAATTTAGCAGGTATTTTTTGTTATATATTTCAATTCTGGTATTGAAACTATTTTGTTAGTCTATTTTGTTTTTAAATACGCGTTGGGATCTACATTTGGCTGAAACTTTACAAGGTTTATATGTATTCTCGGTAGCCGAGTGGCCTAAAACACGCTTAAGGATCCCTCACACACTGTCTAGGTTCAAATCCAGCTCGGGCATATCCTTGTGTGAAAAAGTTTGTCAGTTCGCTTGACGAGGGCGGTGGTTTTATCCGGGTACTCCGGTTTCCTCCGCTTCGATAAAAATAAAAGAATCTTTACTTGGGCGTAAAACACCTATATGCTCTAAGGGATTTGTTATCGTAATTTCGATGGCACGATAAAGCGTCTTAATCCATAAACAAAGTGTAGAAGAAAGTGATGTAAGGAATTGACTTCGTAGCTTAATTGTTTAAATAACTACTTGGCATTTCTCTGTTTATAAAAACAAAAAGTTAATACTTTGATTTCTTTTTCGTCAATAAGCTGTCTAACGCCTGTGTCACCGTGATCACCTGCTAGTACAAAATGAACTTTAGAGTGTGTACCAGCACCTCGTCTCATACCGGTGCATACAGTTAACTGGTAGAAATATCCATCTCCTATAATGTTATCTGCCAATGGAGCGACACCCCACTGAAATAAAATGAACGAAAAAATACACATTATAAAATCAGAATCTGTTTAAAGACATAGCACAGACAAAAGGTATTCACCTTTCCGACTACAATTAGCCTCAATTAAAGCAGGCGAGCGCTATGGCCAAGTGATTAAGGCTCAAGTCTTGAAACCAGAGGCGTTTTAATGTGGGTTCGAACCCGGTCGAACATCAAATGATTAAGTTTTTCTTCCTAGGCCTTAACAGGCTGGATAGTACCAGTATAATAGACTAAGTAGTCTGCGGCATTCCGGGCAAGTGGGGTATTACTCTATAATGTGCATTGGCACAATGCAGATTAGATACACTCACTAATCACATTTGTCTCGTCATAAATAGTTGCTGATTTAACGTAAAACACTATCCAAGCAATCAACAACCCGATTATCAATAACAGGGATAAAATAACGTGCTTCACAGAAAAAAACACTGTCCTATGTAACAGAAACATTTTGCAAAGTATCACGATAAAGCAAGAATTTATTATCTAGAAAAAGCTTCAACACCAAAGTATATAAACTAGAAAATTTGTGATAAGGTACGAAAGCCTATTAGGCTCATAAATAAAAAAAAATTAAAAGGCGTAATAACGCGAAATAAAGGCGTAATAACGCGAATTGAAAGGCGTAATAACGCGAAATAAAGGCGTAATAACGCGAATTGAAAGGCGTTATAACGCGAAATAAAGGCGTAATAACGCGAATTGAAAGGCATAATAGCGCGAATTGAAAGGCGTTATAACGCCTTTATTTCGCGTTATTACGCCTTTATTTCCCGTTATTACGCCTTTCAATTCGCCTTAAAACCCCTTATTTCGTTTTATGACGCAAGTTGCTTACCATAATGGTGTGGAGGTCCAGGGTTTAAAGGTCTATTTTCCGCCCCATTACATAAATTATTAAAATTCTCTCTTTGTGTGTGTGTGTGTGTGTGTGTGTGTGTGTGTGTGTGTGTGTGTCCTGCACATATACATTATATGTAATGTAATTAGTTTTTATATGTATAATTTCTATGAAAATTTAAAAAACTGTACATCATCCGATCCTGCGCTGAAATGAATAGTTATTTCTGAAACCGTTCCATTTGTCGATTTTAAAGTATTTTTCATAAAAAAATACATGGCTATTTATGAATTAGATCCTGATTAACTTTTAATAGTGATTAAATGACATTTGTGTCTATCTTAGTTAATATAGACAGATCAAGGTTTATTCACTTTCATTTTCTGTAGGCTGTCTAAAAGAATTTAAACTAAAATCAACCTGTTTGTGGAAAGAGATATTAACCTTTGGAAAGAAACGATTTTCAAGGGAAGTGACTGCTCTATATATAGACAAAAAGGCATTATAACGCCTTTTACTTCGCATTATAACGCCTTTCAATTCGCGTTATTACGCCTTTCAATTCGCGTTATTACGCCTTTATTTCGCGTTATTACGCCTTTCAATTCGCATTATTACGCCTTTATTTCGCGTTATTACGCCTTTATTTCGCGTTATTACGCCTTTTTTTCGCGTTATTACGCCTTTTAATTTTTTTATTCATGAGCCTAATAGGCTTTCGTAATAAGGAACCTAATATTCTTAAAAATTATAAAACTAAATAGAATGACGTTTAAGTTTTTTACTTTAAACCTCCAAAATCAATCGGTTTTTGATAAGCGAATGTATCTTAGTTTAAAGTTTGATTAATTTCCATCACTTCGACGAAAAGACAGACTGACACAGGCGGACAGGTTATTCAACAATTACATTTGCCATCCTTGAAACATATTGCCATGACATGAAAAATTCAACAAAATACGGGTCAAAGTCTCCCTCTTTGGCACCATTAATACGAGTAAAATTCTCCCTTTTGGTACCCTTGAAACATGGCAAAGAAATAAACACGTAATACGGGTAAAATTCTCCCTTTTTGGTACCCTTGAAACATGGCAAAGAAATAAACACATAATACGGGTAAAATTCTCCCTTTTTGGCACCCTTGAAACATGGCAAAGAAATAAACACATAATACGGGTAAAATTCTCCCTTTTTGGTACCCTTGAAACATGGCAAAGAAATAAACACATAATACAGGTAAAATTCTCCCTTTTTGGCACCCTTGAAACATGGCACAGAAATAAACACAAAATACGGGTAAAATTCTCTCTCTCTCTCTCTCTCTCTCTCTCTCCTCTCTCTCTCTCTCTCTCTCTCTCTGTATGTTCACATAAAAACCCAAGATATGACCCGCGAAATCTAATTCAAATTATAATGACATATTAAAACATACATTTTGTTACCTTTAAAATATCTCGCTTGTCCTGTATTCTTGCCCATATAACTCCAGCAATGTAAAGAACAACTATGATTACAAGTGTCGCTAAAACTGACCAATTGTCCCGAATCTTCTGATCCAAGTTGGTAAACACAGTGCTGAAGTCTATAGAATTTGGTGGAACAAAAAAGTCGGCACCAAACGACGTGAGATGGTTGCAAAGACATCGAGTAAAGTTTGAATTCGACAAATGACTAACCTAAAATATTTTTTAAAAAGTCGGGATTCACTTTTTTGTATACATTGAATTTAAGTGTGTTAGTGAGTTTGAGTAATTATTTTCTAGGGCGTTCAGTATTTTTTTAAAGTTTTTTTCGCGTCTAGAAAATATAATAAGATATAAAAGTGTCAAATATTAATAATAACACAACAGATAAGTCACAAACTACACTGGATTACATATAACAAAACAATTATATGTCATTAATAAAATAGTTTTTCGATAGAAGTTTTAGCTTTGAAGGTAGACCACCAGGTGTGAAATGTTTGTTGTTAATATTTAAACGTTTAATGTCATGTTTTATGATGATACTAGCTACGATGCTTTTTATAACTCGGTACAGTTTTTTTTTTTTTTTTTTTTTTTTTTTTTTTTTTTTTTTTTGTAAATTCTTAATGATAGTGAAAATTATGGCATTCAAATTTAGTTAGTCTTTAAACTTTAAATTTTATATTTTAAAATCAAAACAGTTTAATTTTAATCAGTTGCTACAAACATCTATTATACATTTTATATTATGTTTTATATTATTTTTTATTTTTTTGTATTGTATTTACTTTTGACAGTGTCTTGTATTCTTTTTACAGGCAAGATACCATACATTTTACTTCACGTTTAAATAATGTACATATTTTTTAAATCTTACAAAACATGAATAATATCTTAATGTTATTATTTGACACTGATGTTATATTATTACTACCACTACTACTAATACCATATGGAAAATTTTGAATTTTATAAAACAAAATATTCAAAATTTTCAATATAAAACAACCAAATATGCGTCATAACTTTTTCTCATCTCTGCCGTTTGAAAAACGAACCAATACTTTAAAAGTATATGTAAATAAGAACTTGTTAAAACTAGATTCACTAGTTTTCAAATTTCTTTTTAATTTTATCGAACCAAAAACAAAAATGTTACATGAAAAAAGTCAAAAGAGACAGAAGTGTTTCAACAAGACTCTAAAATCGAATAATTGATGCATCGTTAAGAAAATAACTCTGATTGGACCTTTAACAGTTCGATGTGAATGGGAAAAAACCTTACCTTGCAACCTGATGATGTCCAGTATTCACTTATGTTATCCCAATAGAAACATCCGGATGTAACAACAGTTAATGAATAATTAACTGAATATTCGGCTGCTACGGTGTTCTCCCCATAGTCGTAGTAATCTTCATAATCCTCTATTACATTACTCTTGTTAACTACAAATAAAATGGAACTATTTGATTCTGCTTTGATTTTTAACTCAATCAAAATACCCTGGTCTAGTGGCAGGGGCTGTTTTACTTACAGAGAAACCGCAATGCCTTCATTGCAGATCCAAGTTTAAGAAAAACAGACCCCCATGTCGATTGATAGCAGTTTTCTCTAGACATACCGCTTTTGTCAATCATAATGAGCTGACTACCACCAAAAAGTTTAAAAATCTTAATTATTTCACTCCTTTTCACTAAATGATAGCATATAGACATTAAATTTGCAGCATCCATGTAAGTTTGTGGTTTTTCCACTTTTACGTAAGATTGTAATCGTTTGGGTAGTTACCGATATATAAATTGAAAAGCATTAAAATTTGTGGTTGGAAAAGCAACGATTTTTGCGTTACTTATTTATTTTATGTTTTCTGTATTCAAATTAATATCGGTACTACATCTTGCGATATCTAACTCCTGTTTAAAGGGTATTGCTTTTTAACATTGACTTTTACCTCTTTGCAAAAAGAGATATATGTGAGCAGTAATGAATTTTTGTTTGTTTCATTCAGAGTATATAATACCAAAAACATGTAGTAGTAGGAACAGTGACATTAACTTTTATTTGCATTTAAATGACTAAGTAGAAACAAATGACGTTACCAATAAGTCATAAACAAAAAAAAAACGAACTTACAATTCTTCCGAACTCCAACATAAAAATTCCTCCGCCATGCATCTGAATTATTTCTGGTGATATAAACAATGTATGAGACAATTCGTCTCTAAGAGCAATGCTCAAATTTTCACCAGATGGTATATCAAGAGGAATTGTCATATTGATATCAAAATCGTCTGGTACTGGCTTCCCGCCAAATTTTACTAAAACCTCAAGTTCTTCTTGAGCATGAGGTCTAAAAATGAGATGGACCGAACTATAGTTGGACCTAGCTTCAAAGGCGTGGTAAGCCAAAGTTTCTGTATCGTTTGGAGTGTGACTGTGATATTCCGTCTTCAATTTTGACGAGTTGACCGCTAGATCAATTACAATATCTTCATTGAGACCGGAGACTGATATTTCTTCGCCATTTGTATCGTATAAATTCATGCTCAAGACAGCTGTATCAATAAATTTGGCCGTATTATCCCAAAGAAAAGGGTTGATCTTTGCACTGAGTACCTTTAGATATAGGAATAAAAGACATGAAATAAGAAATAAATAATGAAATAATATAAAAATAAGAAATGTGTTCAAAAATAAGTTTTCATAGCTCAAGTGTGTACTGAAGTTCGATATAGTTGGATAATTAATTGTATATAATTATTACAACAATGCATATGGAAATATAAAAACTTTATGTCAGCCTAATCGATCGCAAATCAGATGACAAAGACAACGGCAACAGTTTTTTTTCTGTATTTATCCAAACGTTGAAAAGAAGCATCTAAGATGCAACTTTTTAGTAAGTACTTAGCGAAACCCAATGCAACTAAAACACAGTGCAAGTATATAATAGAAACAACCTAACTAGACATAAATGGACAAATACATATTTGGACTAAGGATTTAAAATTCAACACTTTTTGAGGTACTCCATTAAATGTTAAGTAATGTGGTTATATCACTGTTAAATGGTCTTCAATCAACACACTAATTTCACAATCATAAGTAAATAAAATGTAGCATATCATTTATTAAATGCCCTGTACATTACCTTTATATCTATATAATCATAAGTATCGTTAGTGCCAATGAACGATTCTGTCGTTGGCATTTGGAATGATCCTGTTACTGCGTCTAGTTTTGTATTATTCAGTTTACTTGCTTCCTTCCTTTCAGCTACAATTTTAAGCAATGGTGAATTAAGGATAACTGGGGGTTCACCTGGTGCTATATTCTTCATTATTGTCTGGTAAACAACGTTTGCCACTGATAACACCTTCGAAGCAATTCCTTTTACCTGAAAAAGTCGAGAGAATATTTTTATTTTACTGAAATAAATCTATTTCATTAGCATCTTACATGTGTTTGCTTCTTTATATAGGTTGCTTCAATACATGGACATTTTGTGTGATGAGCATGACAAACTTTCTCGCTGTAGAATCTGTTTCAGTGGAATTCGAACCTAAACACTGGGTTTGTAAGCGCGCAATTAAGGCTTATAGGTGGCGAGATCTAGTATGGTAGAGTAAACTGGAGTACACGGAGAAAACCTCCGGCAAACGAATCTGCTTCAGTGGAATTCGAACCTAGGCACTGTTTTCTATAAGCGGACATTAATACCCCCCTGTCCCTAAAAATGAAGGTCAAACATAAACGCAAAAACAACGCAATGAGTTATTTATTTATTTATTTAAAATATTTATTTATTTATTTGGGTTTATATATGTTATCTACGATAACATGTAATTAAGATGTAAATAAACATTGAAATGTTCAAATTGACCTATTATGCTTTAATACCTTTTGTGTTTCCTCTGTAGACGTGGTTCCTGTATCAGACGACTGTTGTTCTGTGTCTGTTTCTTGTTGTGATGTTTGGCCATCTACTTCGGTATCAGTGGTGGCGCTACCGTCAATGTTTGACGATTCTATCAGATTTTGTTTGAATATCTCCTGTAATGTTTTATCAGTCGCTGCTTCTACTACATTACCAAGACATGCTAAAATATCTGAAATGTAAAGACAATCAGACTTTATATATGACCTATCGTTTTAAACATTTATATGAATTAGTTTAGTAAAGTTGGTCTGTTTGAGTCGATTTATGGTGTTAATAGTGTAGTGGAGTATTGGAGTTAAGAGTGTAGTGCAGTATTGGAGTTTCCGCCCAAGTCAAAAAAATGTTTGACTTTACCAAGGAGAAAACAACCGACCTTCAGCAAGCGAACCAACAAACTTTCTCACACTAGGATCTGCCCGACAGGAATTCGAAATCAGGGATTGAGATTCACTGTGATCCGTATGCGCTAGCTTTAGACCATTCAACCACCGAGGCCACCCATGCTCTATTTGCGAATATATAATGGATATTTGAAAAAAAAAATTTAAATACTTTTATCTAATATCAAAGAATTAATTTGTAATGAGTTCCCAAATATTAAAAAAGTATTTTCACTAAAATAACTATCTACAATACCTTTAAATATAAAAGCAAAGAGAACATTCAAACAAGAATCATTAATGGAATTCCTCAGAGCTCCACGTGGTACCTCATAGCGCTTGTGCGGGACAATTATTTCTATTGGCAATGGAATCGCATAAAATAACGTTTTCCTGTAATAACAACGTTTTTTTCGGGAATATTTGAGGTAAATGAAATCCATTTCATTCCGCACTAACTTTAATATGCATTGATCACGTGGTACGCTGACCAGTTTTATTGATGTATTGTGTATATAGGTGAAGCTAAAACGGTAAAAATGTTAAAATTAAGTGCCCTACCTTCGGCTGTATCATGTTTCTGAACAACAGATTGTGATCTGGCTTGATTTTGCATTGACTTCATTGTGTCTGCCATTTTAGACATAGCTGCTACTGCAACATCCTACGAATATTATAACATACATACTAGGAACATTGTTTTGGCTCATCGGTCATTGTGATAACTTTCTTATTTCAATATTTAAAGAAATAACCTCTAACATATTCATAAGTAAAATGGACCGAAAAATTTTATCAAAATTTGTTTTTATTTTAATGCATAGATCCATAATACAAAAATTGATCTAATAAAGAAAACTCGCATTAGATGGTAATAACTCCGAGTTTGGCTAATATGCATTAAATGAAAAACATACATTTGTATTAAAAGGCGATCATTTTTGTACTTTATACACATATAAATTTTTTTTTTGTATTTTATACACAAATAAATTACTGTACTTTATACACATATAAATTCGTGTACTTTATACAAATATAAATTTGTGTACTTTATACACATATAATTTTTTGTATTTTATACACAAATAAATTACTGTACTTTATACACATATAAATTTGTGTACTTTATACAAATATAAATTTGTGTACTTTATACACATATAATTTTTTTTTGTATTTTATACACAAATAAATTACTGTACTTTATACACATATAAAATTTGTGTACTTTATACACATATAAATTTGTGTACTTTATACACATATAAAATTTGTGTACTTTATACACATATAAATTTGTGTACTTTATACACATATAATTTTTTTTGTATTTTATACACAAATAAATTATTGTACTTTATACACATATAAATTCGTGTACTTTATACACATAAAAATTTGTACTTTATACACATAAATTTTTTTTTGTATTTTATACACAAATAAATTACTGTACTTTATACACATAAATTCGTGTACTTTATACACATAAAAATTTGTACTTTATACACATAAATTTTTTTGCATTTTGTACACATATAAAATTTTTGTACTTTATATACATATAAATTTGTGTACTTTAAACATATATAATTTATTGTAATTTATACACATATAAACTTAAGTGTAACTTTACCTGTGATTCATCTGTTAATTCTGAACTTTCATCAGTTATAACTTTAAAACACATTACAGTTTGTTGTAGAGAGTCAAATGTCAGTGGTTCTTCTTCTGTAGAAAGAGTTTTCAAAACTGCTGTTCGTAACTGTGAAAGAGAAAGTGAAATATTGTTGTACACCCTATTTAAGATCCTTTGACTTATATGGAGTAAAAGTAAATGTTACTAAAGGGAAGGTGGATGACGCCAGGACTTTGAGCGCTTGAGAAAAAAAACGGCCATCGAAACTCCTCCAAAAGCAAAACAGTGTGAACGAAAAACATCCAAGTAACATAAGCCATATAAAAATAATTAAAAAATAAAGAGAATATCTCTGACGAAACACAATCCACAAACAACCCCCCTCTCACTCTCTCTTTGTGTCTTTTAGTGTTCTACAAATTCGATAATGGACATTTAAGATATCTCTAGCTTTTATTCACATAAGACATATACGTTTCAGAATTTTAACATTTTTGTTATAAATACCTCGGTTCTTTTCGCTTTTAATTTTTCTTGTTCTTTCTCAGATATGGGTTTAGGAGTAGTTTTTACATTAGTCTCTATTGGTACAACAGTGACATTTGAAGTACTAACATAGACAGCATCCTCCTCTTGACTTACCTTTAATAACACCAAAAAAAAATAACTAACTTAAACATAATTTGGCTTATTTTTGAGTATCTTACAATCACTTAATGCAAAAAACAAGAAAATTATCACCTGCAGCATTGGAGTGGGTTATAAGAAATTTTTTTACTTGATTTATAATAACCAATTAGATAAACAATTCCAACCAAACCAGAGATGATAAAACATGAGTTGATATGATCACTTTAACTTCTTTTCAATTGACCTTTTTTTCTTTCTTTCTTTTTCTTTCGTTTTTTTTCTTTTTTTTTTTCTTTTTGTTTTGTTTTGTTTTTTGTTTTTGTTAAAAAAAAGAAAAAAAACCTAGTATTTATTCGAAGATAATACAACGTTAACAATATGGATATAGTTAGCTTTACAAAAGCCTACATGAGTAACCAATAATAAGTTTATTTAGACACTTAACCAGGTAATCATAGACTCTACCTCAGGCTCCACTGTATTGATTAATGATGCTACTGCAACAATCAGCTGTTTGGCTTCTTGATCTTTTCCTGATCTTAGAAGTGACGTTAGTTCATTAAAATCTCCAGTCGCTAGCTGTAATAAGTTATCCACATTTTCTTCTTGAACTGGAATTTTAACCTGATAAAAATGTCCATATAATAAAAATGTAATTAGCGTTTTGAGTAAACCAAAATGTCATTTTCAACTCCCCAAAGGACATGTTTCAGCAATAGGAAGTAAACAGTGTCTAGCAACTATAGGGTCCCCTATACCAATAACGTATAATATCAGCTTTAAATTTAACATTGAATTCCACTAAGACACGTAGTAGCGTGAAACTGTATGTCAGTTCATTTTAATTTCTCTTCGGGCACTCCGGTATTCTAGACTTCTAAATCAAATAGTTGACTCAATTTTACTGTGGTCTTAAAGCTGCATTAAGTTTTCCTAAGGAAAAAAAATTAAAACTGTGCTGATCTAGTTAATGATATTCCTATTCAACAATGTTACATTTGGTTCAACGATAAAGGCTCGAATAAATACAGAAACAACAATAATTTCCCAGCGAAATTTAGCAGTGTGGGATCTAATATTAGAACATGCTTACCGTCATGAAAAACCGGGTCATTTAAACACAACTTACAAAACGGTGAAATACGATAAGTTAAACAAAGAACTTAATTGAATTTGTCATTTGTGCCTTAGTAAGGAATACATAAAACCATTGCGAATACATCTGGACGAATTAATGACGGACAATTAATACAATTTGTCATGTTTTACTTTCGATTAACTGGAGTTTCCGTACATCCGTGCGCATGCCCCCCGGCTCATAATTTAATCATCGATAAACATTGACCAACCGATTTATTTACAGCTAAAAGGAATGAAATTTAAGAAAATGAATCTCACGGATCGTGATTAGGATTTATCTATTTTTAGAAAAATACATTTTTATAAAACCAAAATAAATTCAGAAAATTGAAAAACTTAATGCAGCTTTAATATCTATTATTGCTATCATATCGCATCTTGTTTTCACTAGTTTCGTGTTTTAATGCTACGAATTTTATAATACAATTTATTCTCATTTAAACTGACTTGTACTTCCAGGTGAGTTTCAACATGTTCTCCTATAGGATTAGATATCTTTACTACAACATCATGATAAAAATCCTCGTTTTCCGGACCGAGTGGGAACTGTGATTCCGGCGTGTATGGATCCTGACCATAATAAAGAAGTTGAACATGGTCGATGCCCCTCGGATTTGTCCAGAACCGGTATAGTAGTCCAGCTCCAAGTTCACTTTCTTCTCCCGGATTTAGCCATCCAAAACAGTTAATGATGAATCTTGTATCTAATGCAAAACCTAACGAAGAACAGCAAAGCAATTAAATTCATGAAAAACAAATAAATTGGAACGGTAATTTTCTTATTGAATATATGAATAAATTACTTTAAGAATAATTATTGAATTACCTTGCAATAGTTCGGAAAGATGTTTTTTAGAAATATTTTATTATATCACAACCATAGCTTAAATGAAAAACCAAATTACTTAACATTTCCGGTTTGATTGGAGATATCACAATAGACTTTGTGCAAACTATGTCAAGTGACCAGCACCCCATTTAGATTGCAAGTGTTAAGCTGTATTATGAGTGAATATGTAAAACTAATTTTAAATGTCTTGAAGATTTTCTGAATCTTTATATATGATAAAGGCAAGCAAGATAAAGACACTTCAAGAAACAATAGTAATAAAATCAGGCGATAAGGTCAAGTGTAATGTACATCCTGAAGACTCGTATGAAATATGCATTTAATACTTTAGTACAAAAATAAAACAAGTTTCGAACATCTATAGCGCTTATCAATTATACAAATTTAAGAAAGTTGAATAATAACCCAAATGACCTCTGAAAACAAATTTAACATGAAATAATGTTACCTGTAAAAAGTAGTGTAAAAAGTAACAAAGTACTTCAAATATTTAATTTCGTCTAATATTAACCATTTTCATTTTCTGCTTCTTTTATGCAAGAAAAATAATTTTAAAAAATAAAGAAAAAAAACAAACAAACAAACAAACAAAAAAGAAAAAAAGAAAAACAAAACACGCTTTCAACAAATATTTTTATTTGTAGAACTTCTTATTTTGTCTCTTCAAGTGTTTACCTGATTTTGGTGATATTGAACAATTCCCGCCGTAAGGTGGAAGATTTGTGATAAACTCGTAGACCGTAAATGTTGATGCATAACCATAAACTTTAGCATCTAACCGAAGCTGATAGGTTTGACCACCAATTAAGGTTTTACTTGCAAATGCAATAGCGGATCCGTAAATTCCTTCAATAGAAAACACATTTCTCAGAGAGAGAGAGAGAGAGAGAGAGAGAGAGAGAGAGAGAGAGAGAGAGAGACTAGCTAGGTTGTGCAACTTTGATCTGCAAAGTAACATTTACATTAATTTGGCAAAACTGAGCAATTTAGTACCGATTTGTCACCATTACTTTTCTGGTTTCAGTTTTGTCGATTTTTTACTTGAATACTTTTTACAACAAACTTACTACATCAGATGTTTGTAAATGTATACATGTATCAAGATTGTATGTCATTAACACGACTAATTGACCGTTAAGGCTTAAAGCATTTTTATCTTTCCAAATCGAATTTGAAACACATGGAGAATATTTATTCGGAATCAATACAAACTCTTATTCTCCAGTACCTGTTCGAAGTCATTCATTTATTTATATATTTTTTACTTTATTCATTTATTTATTTATTTATTTATTTACTTATTTATTTATTGCTATGTACCTGTAGTTACTTTGTCTGGTAAATCATTAACTTGTACAAACGTTTCTGTACTCTCATTCTTCATGAACAACGTCCAGAGATATGTGATCTTATCGTATACATGACATTCCTGACAAACTCTCTTTAGACTAAATTCCCCGGAAGGATTCATTTTTGATTTGCAGTTCACTAAACACCTGAGAAATTAGGGAACAAATAAAAAATACAAAAAACATGAAGTAAATGTATTTAAAAGTTCATTGATGTAATGTATTACAATTTGATTTTTTGCCGTTGAATAAAATGTAGGCTCTAAAAATAAGATTCAAGACATATGTAACAGTAGTTATTGCTCTTGATACCATTTGCAAAGAGAACATGGAACATACAAAAGATTTGGAACTTCGCAATCTAGTTTAAATTTCTTTTTATGAAAATGGATTTGCTACTTATTACTTATTTGGTTTTTACACTATAGTGGAAATTATTTAACGTTAACACGAACGGATTTTAAACTTTTGATTCTTGCCCGGTTCCATACGTTAAAGAAATTAATATGATTGTATGTAGCTATATAACACCCTTCATCTATCAATGGCTTGGTATAACAGATGATTTGTTAGTTGTAATGCTGCTTAACGTTGGCATCAGCAATTTTTTTAACTTTTAACGAAAGAAAGGTTTTATTAGTCTCTTAAGATTAATCTAAGAACTAGTGCGTGTATGCGTGAGATGTGCGAGTGAACATTATGGTCTGTCTTGTACTAGTGAACACTCGAGCCTTGTCTTGCCCAAGTCACATTTTCCTGACACCACGTGAACCAATCAATTCTACTCTCTAATTGGCGAACAAGAGCAAGAGAGTAGTATCTCAAAATTTAAGTCTTATGTATGATCGACAACGACGAGGGTTAGAACCCACCACCACGTAAACCAGTCAATATTCTACTCTCTAAATGGCGAACAAGAGCAAGAGAGTAGTATCAAATATTTAAGTCTTATGTATGATCGACAACGACCAGGGTTAGAACCCACCACCACGTAAACCAGTCAATATTCTACTCTCTAAATGGCGAACAAGAGCAAGAGAGTAGTATCAAATATTTAAGTCTTATGTATGATCGACAACGACCAGGGTTAGAACCCACCACCTTCTGCGCGGTATGAAAGATAAGATTTCAAATGCAAAGCACAGTATAGAACTTTGGCATTTTATCACGGAGTTAAAAATCTAAATCAACTATTGTAATAAAATTTAAACTTACAGACTATTGAAATCTCGATTAGGTAAGAAAGATAACAAATGAATTAAACTTATACAAGTAATAATTTTATAGATTTATAGTTCATTTCTTTATTCTGGAAATTTGATTACGATTTGCTTACCTGATCTCGAAATGTGGCGGATTGCCTTCAACTATTTTCACAATTTGTTGCATTTTAGCAGTTCTTGTGTCTTTTGTCATGACAATTTCAAAAATATTTTCGGAATCAGGTTCCAATAACAATGAACTCAACTCAAATTTTCCATCAATACCCGGAAGTTTCCCAATACCGGTGCCAAAGCATCCACTTGTTCGTGTTAAATTATAGCTTTCTTCAACACTCGGAATCAAAATTTCTTGTAATTGTTCCGGAAAGTTTTCACCAGATTTTCTACATCTAACTTCAAATGTTATCCCTGATTTATTTGTTTTATCATTAATGTCTAGATCGTAGGAATAATCTTTAGCATTAAATAGAAATACTGTATCGTAACCAATAGCTCTTGCATTCCCACCGAACATGCCAATGACAAGCGGTGTTTTCTGGATATTTAAATACGTAAAATCTTCCGAAAATAGACCAGGGATTCCTGTAATCGAAGCATTAAGGCTGATTTTATAGTGTCCAGGAATAAATGTTAATGGCGGGAATAATATATTAAAATCACTAGTTGAGGTGGAATAAACCGGATATTCCGTGTATATATAATCCAGGAAATTCTGCCCTTGGTTGACAAAATAAACTTTCCAGTCATAATTTATAATGCTTGACGCTTCACAGTTTACTTCAACAGTGCTTTCTAAGCTTTTCCAATCTGACCGGAAGCCGGAAACTGGTTTATCAACTTGTTGACCACCACCGTTGATATGAACAACCGGATAATAACAGCTAACACCAGATATAATAGCAATATTTGTGATATTTGCAGTGGAAACGTTGTTAAATGCCGTGACTGTCACGGTACAGGTATAGTTGGTCCTGTACATGTGAACATGCGTCAAAACAGACATCGGGGACCACGGTTTATGTATATAGTTATTGGCTGCTGCATATCCTTCACAGCTGTCTCCATATACGGTCCTTTGTGACCCGTCACCCATATCCCATACATAACACGAGTTTGTACCAGGTCTATGTAACTGCAATGTAAAGGTCATATCCAGATACGCTTTCATTGGACCATTATTTGTCAGAGTACTTGGTAAAATAGTCTGTTCTATATAAATCACAGTTGATTTAACATCATTATACAGAGCATTACTGGCGTTAACTGTGATAATGTACACTCCAGGAATATTATATCTATGACTGACTGTCCCGGATGTTGTGTCGTCTGATTTTCCATCACCAAAATCCCAATGATAATCAATGTTATTCCCGCTTACAAGTGTTGTATTAAATACCACACTACGTTCCAATGGGAAGATGTTTGTATCTTGTCCCTGACCACTACTTAACTCATTACTAATGTCAGAGATATAATAAAAACGAAACAACTTCAAACCCTTGACCTCTTCTAGGACGCCTACTCGATATGTTACTGTTCTGGAAGAGACCAAATTACTAACGTAAAAAGTGATGCCATATAATCCCTTTTGATTAAATGTGTGATTCTTAACTATATGGTAATTATTAAACAAAGTTTCACTGATCACGCTAGAAAATTCGTAACCGTCGCCGAATGAGTATTTGTAACTGGCGTGAGAACCAGCGACAATGGTAAATACAAAATAAATAGTTCCTCCAACAGGAATATTACTATTATCAACGGTAATTTGAAGACCGGTGAGAGGCATCTGTAACAGTGTCCAAGCGTGTAAAACACTATTACTTAGCTTATTAGAACAATTTAGTTCCACCTCGATATCTCCAACCTGTCCATTATCTGACCAATGCGTTTGAAATATGAAAGGCGTGGACAGTACCATTTTATGAATAAATTTTTCCTCAACAAATGTCCCATTTAAAATGACAAAACAAGAGAGATGGGAGGGCGGATTTTCTGCACCCGTGAATTTTAACGATAGTTGCAGTTCTCCTGGAAACACTGGTATTACCGTCGGCGTTTCCAATATAATGTCCCTTATAGGATTTTGTACAAAGATAGAACTTGATAAAGTTCCGGTTATATTTGTAAAAGTGTTAGATGCAGTTACACTAACATTGTATATCCCGACTTCTGTATAGGTGATAGGTATGTAAGTAGACGTTGGGCCACGCCTTTTGTTGTTGATGTTGTGTTGAACCACTCTCCCGTCGCCATAATCTATAAGGTATACAATATTTGAACCGTTCTGTGTCTCCAGGTGTAAAATCAGTTGTAAATGCGGTTGCGTTATAAGCTTATTACAGGTAACAGTAAGCATAAAAATTGGTTCTTCTACATGAATGGTCTTATTGATTATCGTAAAATCCACCATATTTGAAACATTCAGAATAAATTGGTGTACTCCAACATCATAGTAATGACTGACGGAAGTGTTCCGATTTGCAGATAATTCATCAATATACAAATAAAATGTATCGCTATTGCTAAATTGCCAGGTCGAATGTACGTTATTCAAAACTGTTCCATCTTTCGATGTCAAGTCAAATAATTTCGACCCCGGATAATATGGATCACTATTAACGATGTCGCAGACGACAGAAACTTGTGGTTGAACTATAATAAGGGCAGATGCTGTATTTGAACTTATGTCGTTTGCAGCTACCACTTGTACCGTATAATTTGATGGCTGGTGGTAACTAGAATAAAGCAAAAATGATATCAATTAAAATGAAGATAAACGTTAAAGGTTTGGAAAGATACAACAGGGTGGATTAATTTAATTCTTCAGTTAGACTAAATAAGGCATCTCCTTGATGCTGTATCTCATTGTTATGCATTTAGAAGTTATACCAAACTGAAATAAACGATGAAAAAAAGATATTTTACAAAATATTACAATATTGAAATAATCAAAATGTTGTCCAATTATTTTCTTCTCATGCATGGTTTATTTCTAAAGATAACCGTAGTAACAATGAGTTTAAAAATACTGTCCAAGTGAAATACTTTTTTCTGTTTCTTATTATGAGTTCTTTAAACTAGTGAACTATTTACAATTGGCTTTTTAGCGTATCACAAGCGTTAGCGCAATAAATAGTTCGCTCTGAATGGCATTTGAAAGTTGTGGTACATATACGTCAGTTAGTAATTCGTTAATATCATTTCTAGACAGTATAATGATAAATTCCATGTTTTGCGATTATCTCTTGTTTAATTCTTTTGTTTTAATTTCAAAGAAATCCTTAACATTGCCACTTACAACATGTTATGCACGGGAATAGCAGGTATCGATGACGTCATATGTAAAGTCATAAGCAAATCACTTGATTTATATAGAATTTGTAGTTGTATGGAACAACTTCATTGGAATTGAAACCATTTTTATGAAGTTTTTCTATTTTGACAACTGGATATGAAACAAGCCTAAAGGTTTAAAAACAATTTCTATTCTGAAACATTTTCTAACGTTTTTATCAGTTTCTAGTACATGTACTAGAACATTTATAGGTCTTGTATTACTAATAAAACATACCTATGAGTGACTTGAACTAATGATTTAAAAGCAAGAATTAAAGGAAAGTTTCCATTTTCAGGTCCATCGTCGCCGTATTGGATTGAGTACGAAAGATGAGAACCTCGTTCTACTGTTATAGAGAAATCTACATTCTGACCAATCATAGCGTACTTCCGGTTCGACTCAATTTTCAATCCTGATACTGGATCCTTATTCTCATCGCTAATTACTATCAATACAAAAGAACAAATAGTATTGCGTTCATTACAACTTTCGCTAGGTATTGTTTGCAAGGCAATATACATGTATTTCAAATCAAAATAAATTTCCATTCGATTGCTAGTTTCTGACTATTCCATTAAGTATTGTTTTCTGATTTAAAGGATTCAGAAAAAATGGTTTATTGATCAACACCATACAAGTTATTATATAATCTTAAAGCTTACGATATCTAGCTTCACAAGTTTTGTGAAATTATTCTGAAAGCATAAAATATGAAATATTGTAAGTCAGAGAAGCCATTTGACCATAAAATTCCTATTAGATGCTAGTAAGCAGGAAAATAGAATTCACGACAAGAAAATTTACTGATGATTTCAAATGCCGACAAGATAGAAAAGATCTCAAATTTGTATGCTTATTTTTAATGTACATGAACAAATTGAAACTGACAACACGATTTGCGGATGGGATGTAAATGTTGCCTCTATCCTCTTCAAACTATGAAATAACAACTTTGAATGGATGTATCTTCAAATAACCACTGGACACACTTAATAATCAAACTTTAAAGCAAAATTTTACTGACTGCATGATTTTAATTAAAATACAGGTATAAACAAATAGACATCAAGATACCAAACAAATTGTGTCACAAAGATTTGTAATAAATATTAAAACATGTAGCTTTAATGTGATACGAAATAAACATTTTCGTACCTGCACAAGTTCTTCCGGGTCGCATTGGGTCACTAGATATATCCAAGTATCCATCTATGCAGTCACAGGTAAATGTCCCGGGTAGGTTAGTGCAATGTGCATATACAGAACAGTCATTCCAAGTCTCGTTTAAACATTCATTTATATCTGAAAAAAGGTTTTGGTAGTTAAATGGACAAAGGGAAATCACTCTAATTTCCCTTACTTAAAAACAAAAGTTTGTTATAGCCAAATCTCATCTAAACTTTTAATGACAAACCCATGTATAAAAGTGGGGAGGAAAGTGTGTGTGTGTGTGTGTGTGTGTGTGTGTGTGTGTGTGTGTCACAAAAAGCAGTCAAAAATTAAGGGATATGTAAAAATGTAATATACTTCATTATCAGAATGAATTATGTCATGCATTATTTAAATTATTATATGTGGATATCATTATAAGTACTTTTCATATAATTATCATGTAAATGGCATGTCCTATTACTTGTATTTTACTATATTATTGCTATAAGCATGCTGTGGCTACTTAATACAATAAATTACTTACTTACTTACTTACTTACTTACTTACTGACTTACTTACTTTCTAGCTAAATTTAACAAAAAGAGGAAATGTTCATTGCGACTATTTGTTCCCGACAAGGAGAATCACTGAAGCAAATGTTCAGTGGTGTGTTGATAGAACTATAAAAACACTTTAAAAAATTGCATATGTTTATTTTTTACCTGTAATATTAAGGTACTCCCAAGTTACAGTCGAGTAGTTTTGACCGTCTAGAAGTACTAACTCTATGTCTTGTTCTGTTAAGTTAGAAGATAACGTGTAGTAAGTATATGCATCTGCTACAATACTTCCTGCAGAGTACTGATACACCCTTAATCCAAGATAGTATATCATACCAGCTCCCGCCATTAGTGACTGAATCTAAAATAACAAGATGTTAACAGTTTTACTCAAAGGTAATTTAGAAAATCACAGCTGGATTTATTTTGTAGAGATAGAGTATTTTGTAGCTGAATTACAAGTTTTTGCTTATTGACTAAGAACTAAGTAACTAAGAGCAAAAGAAAAACATGCGAATAAAGCAAAAAGAAAAAAAAAAAAAAAAAAAAAAAAAAAAAAAAAAAAAAAAAACTAGATGACTATATAGAGAAACCACTGACAATAAAACTTCTGACTGTGGACAATCAATTTATAACGTCCTGTCAATTGGTGCGGTTAAATTGATAATATTGCTCTCAAACATAGCACTTTTTTAACATCTATGGTCATTAAATACCATAGTTGTATGACGACAAGAAAAGAACCAAGATCAATCCGAAACAAAACACGCAAAATTCGTAATACAGACACCCGATCGTTACACAAAAAATCAAAATTTTTAGGCAATTTTGTCTCTACAAAAAATCGAGACTAACAAACATATCTCAATAAAAGATAAGTTTTTTATTAGTGATGTTAAGGTAGACCGCAAATCTTTACTAATCCGGACCGTAGATCTTATACATTTTTATATTTGGTTTTCCACAAAACATAACGATCTCCAAGCATACCATTACAACTTAAAGAGCTGGGTTAAGCAATATTCTTATACAGTAAAAACTTTTTCAATAAACGTGAAGTATGTTTTTAGGTTTTGATTTTACCGCCGTTTTGAGCACTTCCTCATAGCTTTGTGATTTCTCTGAATTCATGTCCTGTAAATCTTCAGTAAAAATAACCGTCCCATTTACATCTACTTTAATTCTTAATGTCACACCATAAACCAAAGACTCTGAAACATATAAAACATATTAAAACCTAGGAATGTGTTGCAGATCTTGTTATTTCGAGAACCATATACTATTGTTTGGTAACTTCCAATCATGAGTTAATGTTATATTCAATTCCTAGCATGTAAATGATTTTCAATTAGGCAGTGTATGGTACTGTCCCTTGCGCTCTCTCTCTCTCTTAGAATATAAGAGTAATGTTGAATAATGATATTTTGCCCCCACGTCAAGATTCTTCAACTAATATCAATACAATCAGGTCTGTAGTTGAGGAAACCAAAATGCAAGGGAAAACCAGTTACCTGACAAACTAGCTAACTGACAAACTTTCTCATACTAAGATCTATTCGAGTAAGATTCGAACACATGCGGTAAGAAACACTCAGAAGCCAGTGTTTTAGTCCAGGCTATCGAAGTTCTCCATTAGCCAACTTGACCAATAAGTTTGTTATAATCATTCTTTCTATAACGCAATTGGAATTTGAAATATAATGATCAACTGTTTTTAATTTAAAAAGGCATTTAAGCATAACTTTTTGGACTTGTATGTTGTTATAATTTGTAGGAATTTTTCATTTTGAATCTATTTATTCTTACCTAAACATGTATAGTCGTCTGATTGATAAAATCGCTCATGACAGGAACACCTATACCCCCCAATGTAGTTGACACATAAAGAGTTGGCAGGACATAGATTATCATTTCCGCATTCATTGACATCTAAAAATATCAATGTATACACTACAATCATATGAAACTTATTTATAAATGATAACAAAGAGTAAATAATTAAAGTAAATTTTAATATTAAACAAAACAGAAAGTGAATTATCTAAATAAAAATTGAACCCTTTTCAAGCGTTTCCCGAACGTCACCTTCTTAGCTTTAAAATTGAGTTGTCATTAATTTATTCAATACACATTTCCAAATGAAGTGGGTACAATATATTTTAAATAGCTAAACGACATCTTACATTTTCTTAAAATGTCTGTAAAAAATATATAACATATTATAATTAAATTCAAAAGAAATTTAACCTTTTTAATAATCATTGTTCATGTACTTTTGATTAAACAACAATTCAAATTCAAATGGCTACTTCTTTAGAGACGCGATGTTAAAACAAATCACAAAAAAAAAAACATTCAAAAGAAAATCCGTCATCAAAATTACAGTAATTTTTGAAAAATGAACTTAAATAATAGAAGAATTTAGCAAAAGAAAGAATAGACAAAGGAATCAATTGCCTTTCCTAAAAAAAGAAAAATTCGTAAAATACGTTTTTAAAAGTTTTTGACAAACAATGTAAAATATTACCTTGACAAGTCCCATTCGTCTTGAAGTATCCATTGTTACAACTACACGTGTAACTTCCTGGTGTGTTTGAACAGCTTGAATGTAGTGGACAAGGGAGTAAATCACACTCGTTCAAGTCTAAAACCAAAAAATTAAACAAAGTTACAACTATAGTTAAAGAAAAAGTTAAAGAAAAAATAGTTTGTAGTAGAAAAATTGTACTTTGTAAAAGCAAATACAACTAAAAAAAATGAAAAGTAAACGGAAGAAAACATTAAGTTTTAAGACCGTTGCATTATTGTTCAAAAAATAGAAATAATAACTGAAGTAAATCTTTAGTATAAATGAATAAGTCAAGCAAAAGGAACTGACGCCTTATTACAAATCTGTATAAACCACCCGAATTCAGATAGGTTTCGTTACCAAATGGTTTCTGATGTTACAGTTCAAGTTCATTGAGCTATTGTAGTTCAAAAATAACGTACCTTTACATGTGTTATTTACAAGTTGATATCCTGTATAACAGTGGCAACTGTAACTACCCTCGCTGTTTGTACAAGTCGACAGTTCAGGACAAACATTACTCTGACATTCGTTGATATCTGCAAAAAAATAGATGGAAACAAATAAAAACAAAATAACTGAAAAATGTTTTTGTGGACCTGAAATTGCCTAGGTAACTAAAACACGGAATTAAAAACTAATGAAAAAACAAAGCAATTAATTACGATCACATAAACTACATAATTTATTGGTTAACCTACATCGATTAGAATCTTCGAAACCCTAAACGTACGTGTTATTAAAAATTAATGAATATAGTTAAAATTTTTTAAAAAAATTGTCACAAAAAAAAAAAAAAAAAAAAAAAAAAAATTAGATTTTTGTATTGATGAGTGCTACTTTAGTTTGTATCAAATGACTTAAAAATGTACTAAATATAACTGAGATTTCCGAGAGAAAGTTTGAGCAATATAGTGCCGTGCTTATCCTTAATGAAAATTAGTCATGCAGTTGTTTCTTTTGGTTAGCTTAAGTAAAATTGGCTTGTTGAATTTGTTGTTAAAACTGGCTTTTTAAGTATCTAAAAATTTTCTATAAAATTATTTTCTTATTAAGACTTACCTATACAACTACTTCCGGTATCTATGTATCCTTGGTGACATGAGCATAGATAACTTCCAACAGTATTGGTACAGTTAGAATTGGTAGGACACACATTTGATAAGCATTCGTTTGTATCTGTAACATGTCAAAAACAGAATAAAGCTTAGTCTTCAGTTTACAAATTTTTGATAACCATAAACCATACTAGGCTTAAATCTCTGAATATCAATGAGAAAAGCGACATTTTTATTAAAAATAACAAAGAATCAGAATGTTGATTTAAAAATATCTTAGTAAATATCCAAAGGGTTGGTAATAGTACGTTACCAGGGTCCTCAGTTATTCAAGTTATTTTATAAACAGTGGTAAAACAATTATCTTGAATAAGTTTTGTTAAATTTACAGAATGCAGGCAGGTTGAGAGTCACCGTGAGAGAGAGAGAGAGAGAGAGAGAGAGAGAGAGAGAGAGAGAGAGAGAGACAGACAGACAGGGAGAGAGATATAAACCTTCACACGTCCCCGTTGCTGTCCTGATATCCTTGTTTACACGTGCAGTAAAAACTTCCATATGTATTAGTACAGTCGCTGTTTTCTGGACATGCATTCCCAAGGCATTCGTTTAGATCTGAAGGTATCAATAATGTATCTGATATAATTTTCATGCAAAAATGGCTCCTTTGAAAAAGTCTTTTGTCTTTTTGCAAAAATCTTAAGTCTCAATTGTTATTTTTGATTTTGTGCCGGATATTCGAAACAGTACAACAGTGAAACAGACATTTTTGCCTGTTGACAATTTTACCAACATTCTCATCTCTTTTATGTACTGTGACATATGGGGCTAGAAATAAAACACTGTTTCGGAGCTTTTACAAAAACCACTGATAAAGAAAAACTTTGGTAATTATCGTATTTTCTTACCTTCACATATTCCAAATTTGTCCATAAATCCAGTCTGACATGTACATATATAACTTCCGTTTGTGTTACTACAATCAGCGTGGGAGGGACAAACGTTATTTAAACATTCATTTATGTCTAGAAAATAAATAAACAAACAAACATTAAATACAACTGTTTGAGCAACACTTAGTTTAATATTTTAACACTGTGGCAATATATAACTGTTATACCGTGCTTATTTATTTATCTATTATTATTATTATTATTATTATTATTATTATTATTCTTAGAAAATTATTGAAGGATGCCGCAAACAAATCCATATAAAATCCGTCGTCTCCACACTTGGTTTTAATATTTTCTAAGATATTTTGAATTAAATAGATAGTGTCATATACCACTTTTTGAATCTAATAATAAAAACACATTCAAAAAGTGTTCCTTTTTGAATGTGTTTTTATGCTTAAATTCAAAAGGTGGTATATGACAATAGAAATAGATCAACGTTACCTCAAAATGATAAATGCATTGGAAAATAAGAAAAATAATGGAAATATTTTTTTTTCAAATATATATAAAAAACCATTGTGCATTTTATTTATCAATTGCCACATAGATAAAACAGTAGGTATAATTGTTTTTTTAACATTAATCTTACCTTCACATTTTCCATTTATCATACTTGTAACCTTGGTGACACAAACAGTTAAAACTACCATCTATATTGATACAGTTCGAATGTTCAGGACAAATATTTATGGTGTTACATTCATTTATATCTATAAAAATTATAAAGAAACTTTATTAGAAAAATAAAAGAGACGGAAAACTTAAAAATAACAAAAGAACGGAAACACAGGACAAGATAAAACGATGATGTTCAGGAAGGCCCAATGACATAATAGACAAATTTAGGTAAAGGGCATGTAAGATAAATAGGGTCTAAAAGAAACGTGATTGGCTTGGATGAATTTGCGATTTCCTGGTACCACGTCCAGAATTGATCAATTGACATAACCGATTAAAAAGTCTGAGTCTGTTCTTTGAAGTCAAAAGGACAGAATATTTTTATATCCGCAAACTAAATAAACTAGAAATGTGTCTTGAAAGCCTAATACACACATCATTCCCATCTTGACCAAAATATCTAAATTTGCATCACATTGCCTCAAGTATGTTTTTTTTTTTTTTTTTTCAAATTATGAAGCGGACACGATTTTACACGAAAAGACGGGCGAGCACACAGACAAACATTTTGATTTCTGTATTCGCCCATCAAAAAGGGGTATAGATATTCATAACATGACATATATATTCTATTGCAAGATTAAGTAATTCAACGTGATTATAGACTTGTTAAAAACTTTAACAAAATTGAGTCGGCAGAATACAGTGAGAAAAATATGTTACTCCTTTTATATGTGTCAAAAATTTATATTTATACGAAGATATTATCAAAACTAAGAATCGCTTCACTTCACCAATGAAAAGGATGACTCAATATTGATGCCACCCTAACCTCCGGATACCACTTTGTCATTATGATCAGTGCCAGTCTATAGTCAATGTTTTTATAATCAATTGTTCTTAACATAGATTTTTTTCGTATATTTTGTCATTATGTAATCATCATTTTTGGGTCCCTGGTTTTTGCCATGTAGATGTTGTGCAATTAAATGTTCGATTTCACCACATTTGTATGCGCTAATAGGTCAAAGCGCCTTTCACCGCCTAGGTTTGAAATCTAGATCCTAGTTTGTGAAAGTTTGTAATTTCGCTTTTCGAAGGTTGGGTTTTCTCTTGGCTCTGCGGTTCCCTCCACCACCCCAGGACTGTCCACCTGTAAGTGAAAGAATATCGAATGGGATGTTTTACCTTCACATTTGTCGTTTAGTTCTATGAATCCATTCAAACAGGTGCAAAAATAACTTCCAACTGTATTAGTGCAATCAGAGTGAGATGGACACGGGTAATCAGGACACTCATCTATGTCTACAATGAAAAACACCAGAAATTATACAAATTTTATATGAAAATTCTTTAGTTTTATAAAGTCTAAATAAACTGATATACCGATTTAGCAGTTACCTGTTTAGTAATGTCTGGCTTATGCCTGCCTTTGTTTTGATCAGGTGGGCATAAAATAAAACATAATAAACAAGAGTCACGGAAACTCCGTGAAAACCAGGTTTTCGTATTTCGGAGAAGGGGGTTTCAGAAAGAAATGTACCTAGTTAACATAATTATGGGTGATCATGTGTCTCGCAGGGACCTGGTTGATAGTAAAGGTATACCCGTAATGGGTTAAGATTTAATATATCATATATATATATATATATATATATATATATATATATATATATATATATATATATATATATATATATATATATAAAGGCATCATACATCAGAACATGTTAAAAGATTGCAATTATGACAAATTATTTAGAAATCTGAATGTTGTGTTTTCATTCCAATATAATTTCATTTAAGAAAAGATCCATAGTGGCATCTGCACCTAAATATATTCGGAAATATCAAATTTAATGCAAAAATAGTCAACATCAAATTACTTTGCCACCATAATCATTTACAAAACTAAAATTCCATAAATAGTGAATTCTATGTCTAAATATCACCAAAAATAGCCAATTTCTGCCAAAAATTGTAAATTTCATGCAATAATAGACTTTTAGAGCAGAAAACACAAAGGTCAAAATGTAGGTCATGACATTGACCTTTGATTTTGGCTTTATTTTTATCAGCATTGCTAGAAAATATGAAAACTGAAAACCCCATGTCATTATCTTTACATAAGGCCAAGATATAGCTAGAGGTTGCTTATTTTGTGAAATGACCAAGTAACTGTGACCTTGACCTTTGAGGTATTTATCCCAAAAGCAATCCCAACCAAGATCTTATCACAATACATGTATGTGCCAAGTTTCTTTCAAAAATGTCATTTACTTTTCAAGTTATCATCCGGAAACCATTTTTTGACGCCCGCCGCCGACATTCGTTAATCTAAGAACCAGGTTTCAACGAAAACCTGGTTAAAAATGCATCTTAACAGATGAATTTCACAGAAGTATTATCGTTAAAACCCTTACAAAAACGTGAAAAACGTCAGTCAACCGTACAACATATGGCATACAAAGAAAAGAAAAACAAAAAAACAAAACAAAACAAAAATATAAGAAATTTGAATACGTTACCGGTACAATTATTATCTTGCATTTTGTATCCAGGGTCACATACACATACATAACTACCGGCTGTATTATGACACTGTGAATGGTCCGGGCATGGTGACGATGCACACTCATTTATATCTAAATATGAAAATGAAAAATTAACCTCACGGTAATAATGATCAATTTTGGTTTGTAACAGGGCATAAAGCCTTTCCTCCATTATATCATATAAGTCAACTTGGTGTGGAATTTATAATTCTACCATTATTCGTAACATGCAGTATCAACTACATGGACTAAATAAATATGTATGTAACCCAGCAATAGAATCTTATGTATCTGGACCTAGATGGCGAATTGGTCTACAGCCCAAGCTTACGGATCGATACTGGATTAGATTCAAACCCTACTAGGTGCAGATTTTAGTGATTGTCAGTTCGCTTGGTAAAAGGTAGGCCAATTAAGGGAAAGTCTTGTTTTCTAAAAAAAAAAAATTACAACATCTATATAATGACTGTGATGCCAAACACAATGAAACACATAGCATCAATATGAATTTTTATCCCACGATCAGAGAAACACTGAACATTGCGTAAACTTCAATTGTACAACATAAGAATGGATTGGATTGGATTTAATTGTGTTTAAGTCCTAGTAAAAATTATTTCACTTATACTGAGGAGGTCAGTTCTGTAATGGTAGAGAAAACCGGAATGTCCTGAAAAAACACCGACCTTTGGCAATCGAACCGACATATTGTCTCACACTAGGATCTACCAGAGTGGGATTCGAACCCAGGCGTGTGATCTGTAAACGCGCACTTGAGACCTCTCAGTCAACGAAGCCCCAAGTATAACATGCTTGTGTTGCAAACTGAGTCTTTAGGTGTCTTGCATTTAGTTGTACTGACAAATAATAAAGTATCTTTACTCACCAGAACAACTATTACTGTCTTCTATATATCCGACATTACAGACACAGACATAACTACCTTGTGTGTTGTTACATGCTGAATTAGGAGGACATGGGTTTGTACTGCATTCATTATCATCTAAATTACCAACATGTTAAATTACAAATAAAAATTATTATTATTATTATTATTATTATTATTATTATTATTATTATTATTATTATTACAACATGTTAAATTATAAATAAAATTTATTATTATCATCATCATCATTATCATCATTATCATCAAAACCATCATCATCATTATTATTATTACCAACATGTTAAATTATAAATGAAATTTATTATTATCATCATCATCATCGTCATTATCATCATCATCATAATCATCATTATTATTATTATCATTATTATTATTATTATTATTATTATTATTATTATTATTATTATTATCGTCGTCGTCGTCGTTGTTATTATTATTATTATTATTATTATTATTATTGTTATTGTTGTTGTTGTTGTTATTATTGTTATTATTATTATTATTATTATTATTATTATTATTATTATTATTATTATTATTATTGTTGTTGTTGTTGTTGTTGTTGTTGTTGTTGTTGTTCTTATTATGATGATGATGATGATGATGATTATTATTATTATAATTATTAATTGTTATTATTATTACTATAAAAAGAAGAAGAAGAAGCAAGAAAACCGCCATCAAACTAAAACAAGAACATGTACGCGATTTATTAGTTTACTTTGAATGTTTTTGTGTATTTTTCTTTATAATTAAATTCCAAAATTGATAGGATATAAAAAAGAAATAGATACAAACGGCACTTTTGAAATATATTTATAACAGCAATTTAAGTCAAATTAAGACCTACCAATGCATTGAGAATTATTATATAGCCATCCTAATCCACAATCACAGACTATAGACGAATTCTGTACCGAACAATTGGAACCAACTGGACATGGATTGGACAAACACAGATCTGAAACATGAAAACATTGTCAGGTGAGAAAATGATTACAATTCATCCAGTCTTACTTGATTTCTTCTCAGTCAAAACGAGTCTAAAGTCCGCGCTTACGAATCACTGCTTAAGTTCGAATCTCACAAGGACAGGTCTTATTGAAAGAAAGATTGTCAGTTCGCGTGCCGAAGATCCGGTTTCCTTCACCATTCTTGAACTGACAAACCCGATATAAGTTAAGTATCTTGATTTGGGCGTAAAACACCATCAATCCAATTCTTTGTCCCCTTAGTCAAAACAATAGTTATTCACTTATAAAAACGACTAACGGTTTCGAACACTTCTTACTGCCTAAATTTGATTCTCACTCGGGTGCAAATCTTAATGTTAGTAAATTTATCAGTTTGCAAGCCAATAAGGTTTTTCTTAAAAATGGATGAGGAGAGGGGAAATTCCGGTTTAACCCTTAACAGACGGCCTCAGTTTATGTGTCATTTTTACAAAAAGAAATATTCAAAATCTTGAATATGACAATTTAGTTTTGTAAAAAATTAAAATCTGCACGTGACGTTAGTGAACAAATCTTGACTGAGGCGTGAAGACCTCACTTCACATTTATGTTACAACGTGGTCAATTTTTAAATGTGATGCAAACCTTAAATGAATATTATTCATAATACGAGGTAAAAATTGAATATGGGAGAAAGTCTAGCTACTTATTCAAATAAAATCACCAAAATATAATTCAGCAAACAAATACATGTATACCATTCAGAATGTCCTACCTATAGTTTTTGTTGTTTCTTCCGTTGCCATTGTAGACCAATCTGTTGTTTTTCCATCAGTTGCCATTGTGAGCCCAAGGGTTGATCCGTCATCAAGATTATGCATGGAAGATGATAACCCTTGAGTTGTCGGTTCAGTAACCAGTGTTGTGCTTAGAGTGGTGTCTTTTGTTGTCAGAATGGATCCTTGTGTTGTTTGTTCATTTGTCAACGTTGTGGACTGAGTTTCGTCCTGATTTGTTGTAGATCCTAATGTTGAATCTTTAGTTATCAGTGCCAAACCCGATGTTGTATCACTTGTGCTCAGTGATATATCATCAGTTGTTGGTTTTTGTGTCACATCATCAGTTGTGCTAAGTGTTGTATCTTCGATTGATATTGTTTGAGCCGATGCTGTATCACTTGATGTGCTCACTGATATATCTTCAGACGTTGATTTTTGTGATATATCGTTTGTTGTGCTAAGTGTTGCATCTTCGATTGATATTGTTGATGGACTCGTGTACTGAGTTGTCATAGTTGACTTTAGTCTTGCATCTTCAGTCGCCATTGGATATCCTAGGGTTGTATCTTCAGTCGTTACCGTGGGCCAAATTGTTGTCTCTTGAGGGGTCACCGTAGGCCATGCTGTTACAGACTCAGTACTAAGTGTAGATTTCAATGTTGTATCCTCGGTCGTTTCTTTATGTGTTGTATTCCCAGTTGTCACAATTGACTCTAGTGTTGTTCCTTCAGTTGTCACTAGCGATTCCGGTGTTAAATGCTCGGTTGTCATTGAAAGCCCTAGTGTTGTATTCTCAGTCGTTATTGTGGATCCTGGTGTTGTATCCCCAGTTACTTTAGATCCCAATGTTGTATCATCAATCGTTACTACGGACCCTGATGTTGTATCCCTAGTTACTGTATACCCCAGTGTTTTATCCTCAGTAGTTGCTGTAGACCCCATTGTTTTATCACCAGCCGTTACTGTAGATCCTATTGCTGTATCGCCTACTGTTACTGTAGACCCATATTTGAAATCCTCTGTCGTTACCGTCGATCCTAGTGTTATATCGCCAGCTACTAGAGAAGACCCCAGTCTGCTATCCGTAGTCGTTAATTTAGACCCAAGTGTTGTGTCACCGACTGTTACTGTAGGCCCCGGTTTTGTATCACCAAATGTTACTGTAGACTCCAGTGTTGTATCACCAGCTGTTACTGTAGACTCCAGTGTTGTATCACCAGCTGTTACTGTAGACCCCAGTGTTGTATCACCAGCTGTTACTGTAGACATCAGTGTTGTATCACCAGATGTTACTGTAGACCCCAGTGTTGTATCACCAGCTGTAACTGTAGACCCCAGTGTTGTATCACTAGATGTTACTGTAGCACCCAGTGTTGTATAACTAGATGTTACTGTAGGTCCTAGTGTTGTATCACCAGCTGTTACAGTAGACCCGAGTGTTGCATCACCAGGTGTTACTGTAGACCCGAGTGTTGTATCACCAGCTGTTACTGTAGACTCCAGTGTTGTATCACCAGATGTTTCTGTAGACCAAAGTGTTGTATCACTAGATGTTACTGTAGACCCCAATGTTGTATCACCAGCTGTTTCTGTAAACTCCAGTGTTGTATCACCAGCTGTTACTGTAGACCAAAATGTTGTATCACCAGCTGTTACTGTAGAACCTAGTGTTGTAGCACCAGATATTACTGTAGACATCAGTGTTGTATCACCAGATGGTACTGTAGACCCCAGTGTTGTTTCACCAGCTGTAACTGTAGACCCCAGTGTTGTATCACTAGATGGTACTGTAGCACCCAGTGTTGTATTACTAGATGTTACTGTAGGTCCTAGTGTTGTATCACCAGCTGTTACAGTAGACCCCAGTGTTGCATCGCCAGGTGTTACTGTAGACCCGAGTGTTGTATCACCAGCTGTTTCTGTAAGACTCCAGTGTTGTATCACCAGCTGTTTCTGTAGACCAAAGTGTTGTATCACTAGATGTTACTGTAGACCCCATTGTTGTATCACCAGCATGTTTCTGTAAACTTCAGTGTTGTATCACCAGATGTTTCTGTAGACCAAAGTGTTGTATCATCAGCTGTTACTGTAGACCCTATTGCTGTATCACCAGCTGTTGCTGTAGACTCCAGTGTTGTATCACCAGCTATTTCTGTAGACCAAAGTGTTGTATCACTAGATGTTACTGTAGCACCCAGTGTTGTAACACCAGTCTTTATTGTAGACACCAATGTGTTATCCTCAGTTGTTACTGTAGACCCCAGTGTTGTATCACCAGCTGTTCCTGTAGACCCCAGCTTTGTATCACCAGATGTTACTGTAGACCCCAGTGTTGTATCACCAGCTGTTTCTGTAGACCAAAGTGTTGTATCACTAGATGTCCTGTAGCACCCAGTGTTGTAACACCAGTCTTTATTGTAGACACCAATGTGTTATCCTCAGTTGTTACTGTAGAACCTAGTGTGGTATCACCAGCTGTTACAATAGACCCCAGTGTTGCATCACCAGATGTTACTGTAGACCCCAGTTCTGTATCATCAGTCGTTACTGTAGAACCTAATGAGTTTTCCTCAGTCGTTACCGAAGATCCCAGTGTTGTATCACTAGCTTTTACTGTAGAACCAAGTGTAGAACCATCAGTCGTTACTGTATTTCCAAATAAGTTTTCCTCAGTCGTTACTGTAGATCCCAGTGTTGTATCATCACTCGTTACCGTAGAACCCAGTGTTGTATCCTCAGTCGTTACCGTAGATCCCAGTGTTGTATCACCAGATGTTACTGTAGAACGAAGTGTTGAATCACTGGCTGTTACTCTAAACTCCAGTGTTGCATCACCAGATGTTACTGTAGACCCAAATGTTGTATCACCAGCTGTTACTGTAGAACCTAGTGTTGTATCTTCAGTCGTTAACGTAGATCTCAGTGTTGTGTCACCACTCGTTACCGTAGATCCCAGTGTTGTGTCACCACTCGTTACTGTAGATCCAAGTGTTGTATCACCACTCGTTACTGTAGATCCCAGTGTTGTATTACTAGATGTTACTGTAGATCCTAGTGTTTTATCACCAGCTGTTACAGTAGACCCCAGTGTTGCATCACCAGATGTTACTGTAAATCCAAGTGTTGTATCCTCAGTCTTTACTGTAGATCCCAATGTTGTATCATCACTCATTACTGTAGGTCCCAGTGTTGTATCATCACTCGTTACTGTAGATCCCAGTGTTGTATCCTCAGTCTTTACTGTAGATCCCAGTGTTGTATCATCACTCGTTACTGTAGATCCCAGTGTTGTATCCTCAGTCTTTACTGTAGGTCCCAGTGTTGTATCATCACTCGTTACTGTAGATCCCAGTGTTGTATCCTCAGTCTTTACTGTAGATCCCAGTGTTGTATCATCACTCGTTACTTTATGTTCCAGTGTTGTATCACCAGCTGTCACTCGAGACACCAGTGTTGTATCACCAGATAATACTGTAGACCCTAGTATTGTATCACCAGATCTTACTGTAGACCAAAGTGTTGTATCATCAGCTGTTAATGTAGACCCCATTGTTGTATCATCAGTCGTTACTGTAGAACCCAATGAGTTTTCCTCAGTTGTTTCCGTAGATCCAAGTGTTTTATCATTAGATGTTACTGTAGACCCCAGTGTTGTATCACCAGCTGTTACTGTAGACATCGGTGTTGTATCACCAGATGTTACTGTAGACCCCAGTGTTGTATCACCAGCTGTAACTGTATACACCGGTGTTGTATCACGAGATGTTACTGTAGACCCAAGTATTGTATCATCAGTTGTTACTGTAGACCACATTGTTGTATCAACAGTCTTTTCTGTAGACCCAAATGTTGTTTCCCCATGTGCCATTGTGGACCCTTGTGATGTTTCCTCAGTTGTTATTGTAGATCTTATTGTCTTGTCTTCACTAGTCTGCGTTGACTTAACTGTTGTACTATTTTGTTGATTTTGAAGAGCCAACAGTCGTATTCTCGGTTGCCAGTGTATATCTAGTTGATGTATTCCCATCTGTCTGTGTAGGGCCAAGTGTAGTAACCCCGGTTGTAGATCTTAGAGTAGTATCCTTAGTTGCCATTGCCGACCCTAGTGTTGTTTCGTCAGATGTAGCTGTAACAGGCCAAAGCGTTGTTCTATCGCCTGTTGTCAATGTAACCGATGTGTTATCACCTGTAGTTTGTATGAAACCAAGCGTTGTTTGTCCATTTAGAGTAGTAGCATCATCTGTTGGGTGTACGGACCCAGTTGTAATGTCTTCAACATTTGTTTGTGTTGTATCATCAGATGATTGTGTTGACTCAACATTTTTGTAATCGCCTGTCGTCTGTGTTGATAACTGAGTTGTAGTGTCACCAGCTGTGATTGTTGACACTAGTGATATACTCTCTGCTGTCATTGTTGACTCCACTGCTATGACCTCAGTTGACATCGTAGATCCTTCTGTTGTATCTTTAATTGTGATAGTAGTCTCAGGTGTTGTATCTTCAGTGGCGGTCTTTGTGGATCCCGCTGTTGTTGTCTCAAATGACATTTGTGTAGATCCCGTCGTTCCTTCAACTTTTGTCTGCGTTGTTTGATAATCTTTTAATGTTGTCACTTCTGTTGCATCTTTGTTTGTTGTCTGTTGTGTGGTATACACACCATTATTCTGTGTGACTGCTGCTGTTGTGACTTCATCTAGTAATAAAACAAAATGTTAACAATAAATTATTATTATACAGTTTATCTATATACATTTTCCGATTAGTTGATTCAGTCTTCCGAAGATATCGCCTCGGTCAATATATTTTTTCAAGTTAATATCAGAGCATATACAACAACTAAAAAGTCCATAATTTTACATTATAAACGTGTATTCCATTATTACCATTAGTCATATAACTTTGCGTATTTAGTTGTCCGTGGACTGATTGAAACAACTTTTTTGCTTGTATATATTTAAGGCACAAATAGACAAGACATATACCTGATATATTCTCGTCGCCATTGTTGATTTCGTCGTCTGTGAAAATTTACTGATCGAATGTTTAGTGACATAAAAAAAACAAAACAAAACCAAAAAAAAAAACATTAAGTAATCGGAATAGTGTAACTAGACATATGGATTTATAATTGGGGCAAAAGGAGTGATGCTGTCTGTCATCGGTCTTCAGATGAGACTTGCAATCTATGTTCTAATTTTGAAGGCCAATAAAACTCCCAGCAAAAATTTAAAAAAATAAAACAGGTTGGAGGTTAAGAAGACTGAAAATAGTCTATTAATTTTTTCGATCATAAGTCTAGAGTTCATATTGAGAATAGTTACCCATAAATTGTGTAAATTCATCTTTCAAGGTGAACTGAGGTTCAGCAATCGAGTGATAAGCCGTGTTAAACATTTCCTTCATACTCTGTACTTCGTATGGAGATGGAATCATTATTACTTCAAAGTTTACAATGACACTCCCTGGACTGAAATACAAAGCAGTGGAATACTTATGTGTGCAAGGTAGAAAAAGGGATTTATCCATGACATTGCTTATAAATGTGTTTCCCCGTAACGTATTAAACGCACCGCCGCGGTGGCTCGGAGTTAAAGAGTCAGCCTCGAGAGCGGGTAGTCTTTTGTTCGACCCCGGCCGGGTTATTCATAGGACTTAAAAAATTGAAATACTTCTTTCCCGTACTGCTCTAAAATTTAAGAGTATCGACTGTTTTACCCAGTGTACCAAAAATATGACTTGGGAAGTGGTTTATTTGTCTGCAGCATACTCCCTCTTAGAGCTAGCACATGAATGTCGCCCTATGTGCGCGCCAGTGTAACCCATCGCAAATCTTAAGCCAATGTGAACTGGTTTTTAGATTTAAACTTAGAGATGAATAAACTTATTCCACTTGCGAATGGTTGAAAAATCGTGATGCGACATTTAACAACATAACAGTCAACCAACCTTAAAGTAAGCTAATATTTTTACGTTTCATTATTTAATATTGTGTCAGGCCTGAATGCTGCAAAATCGACCATCGTAAATGCAAAGCACAGAAGTTCACATTTAAAAGGTTAAACATCATGTAAATAACACCATTTTTCTTTATTTCATACTATCACCAAGAGCAAAGCAATTATGGATCGGGTATACGGTATTGTTAATGTGGTATAAAGTTTTCCCTGAAAATAGTAGATATTCAAATTAATATCCATTATTCTATATGGAAATGATTGAGTTTGAACCCGTCATGCATAATTGGATTACATAATAATATATGTATTTTATCTCAACTATTCATGCTACCTAAATGTATGGTGTCAATTTTGAACGATTTTATCTTTAAAAAAACTGCTACCTATGGAACATTTTGGTATCTGGTTTTGACAGCAAACATACTAAGTTAATTGTCACAACATTAATAAAATGTTTATTATGTAAGTTGTTGAAAACTGAGAATATTAATATCGTTTTGGTAGATTATTATGATATTGGTTTCAGAAATTTTAACCTCCCTACGATCAATTTGTCGTCACTTTAACAATTAATTATCCGAGTAATGCAGTATTACTGCGATCATTTTTTTTCTTCAGAATTACTAATTTCATATCTGACATACTGAAAACTAGGAATCATTATATCTGGTAAATAGCTTTATGAACAGCACAAAGTTTATTTATGACAGATTTATAAACTTGTCTCTCGAACACAATTTACAGCTTTATAACATCAAAAACAGTTACTGTAAATCGTGATATTTTCATGCAGATTCACAATATTAACTAGATGCGATAAAATAGTTTCGTCTATATTATTTTTTGTATAAATCACATGTATTTGCACTTGCCATCAGGCGAAGTGAATTTTTTTTAAAAATGACCATTCTTGATTAAAAAAAACTTGCATTAAAATTTCATTTAACTTACTTATAAAATAATTACATGAATAGAATTAAGTCATAAATTGACTTACCTAAAACCTAGAATCGTTACATCTGATATATACGCAGCTAAAGGTGATTGTGATAAGATATATAATATCTGAAATGAAAATCATAAACAATTAAGGGTATTTCAAACGGTTATAGAATCATAACATGGGACGATTGTAATAAGATACATGGATATATAAATCTGAAACGAAAAACATGAACAAGTAAAGGTATTCCGAACGGCTATAGAATCAAACCATGGATCGATTGTAATAAGATATATAAAATCTGAAACGAAAAACATGAACAGTATTAAAAACGGTTATAGAATCAAAACATGGGACGATTGTAATAAATTATATAAAATCTGAAACGAAAAACATGAACAAGTAAAGGTATTCCGAACGGTTATGTTGTAATACTTAGAATAGAATAAAAGTTTGTGAAACATGTAATTATCATAATACAAAATATACGAATCAAAAACAAATGAAAAAACAAATAGGGCATTATGAACATGAATTTGGAACCATTAATAAACCAACTCTGGATATTTTACAGGCCAATTACAAAATGGTGTCAAGTTTTGTGTTTATAGTAATTTTTAATAGTAGTATAGGACTATAATAACAATAAATGTTGCTGAACTTTGTAACAGATAGAAAAATACAAGTTTGTGGTTCAACATAACACATAAATAAAGAACAATTCGACACGTGATAAGCACGTGACATATGAAGACCACCGCCTTCAGTGACTTTATACATGCATATGTTGATGTCTTTGTTTAATAGAAAGCCCAATTTATCAAATTATTATGAATTTGTTAAATGCATACGATCTTAGCTCATTATTTGGTCATGATATGAAAGCTCGTATATTACTACATATGTTGGCTACAGGTAAGTATGTTAATACTAAAAAAAACTTTATGTTGTCTAAAATGCATGTTAACTGTGATAAACGCTTATATTTTTCTGTAAAGTAGTAATGCATAAATATCTTTAAGACAGATCTAGAGCAACGTTTATGACAAACCTTAAAGAACAAAATGCTCCAATTTTACGTTAAAAATTTTCAAAACAACCATATTTCATAAAAATACATTTGTTGTTGTTAGAAGATGTTGTTTTAATTCTTTCGACTTTAATGATTTTGGTGAACAGAGAATATGAAAGAAAATGTCTATTGTCTGTTCTCTTAATATATGCTTAATATTTGGACCTCAAAATTCTTTTATATATATATATATATATATATATATATATCTTTTTTTTTAAAATAATCTCCAGAAGTACATTTTTGTCTGACTAACCATATTTCTTACTTCCTAAATAGAACAAAAATGTCTTTTCCTGATTAACATAAAATTAATTGAAAGATAAAGTTCAGGAGTATTTTTTTAGATTTGCTCTTTTTGTGGATAATATGAAATTTGCTCTTAACCTCAACAGATATAAATACTTACAAACAACCTCATTTCGTCCTTTTTAAGAAGATATAATGCAGAATTGGGATTACTGAGATCATCATTCCATGTCTCGTCTGTTACTACCACAGCACTCACTGAACTGGTTTCTTGTACAATATTCGACACAGTAGATACCTCTCCTTCACCTCCAACTGACTCACTATTTGTCGTTTGCGAATTGTCAATCATGGGTGCAGTAGCAACTTCAGTTGTTAATTCAATCGGTGATTCATCGACAGAAGTTGATGTAGTTTCATCTGTCGAAGTCGTTATCAATGGTTTAACTGTAGTTTCTGGAGTAGAGACAGATGAAGTTTCAGCAGTAGTTTCTGGAATATTGGCAGTCAATGTTTCCGTTGAAGTGACCGAAAATGTTGAGGATTCCGTGGTAGTAACAGAAGAAGAGACTGTTAAGGATTCTGTTGTGGTATCTTGAAAAGAGTCAGCTGTAGATTCTGTTACAGTATCTGAAGAGGAGTCAGTTGAGGATTCTGTTGTAGTTCCAGAAGATGTGACAGTCGTTGATTCTGATATTTTGCCCGTAGAAGAGGCTGTTGAGGATTCCGTTGTAATGCCTGCGTAAGTGAAAGTCGATGATTCTGGTGAAATGTCCGGAAAAGTGACAGTGTTAGATCCTATTGTAGTGTCCGGAGAAGTGGCAGTTGAGTAATCAGTTGAAGTTACCAGAGAAGTTATGGTCAATGATTCTGTTTTAGAGTCTGGAGATGAAGCAGTTGATACTTCCGTTGACGGGTCTTGAGAAGTGACAGTCGAGGACTGTGTGTTTGTGACATTTGAAGATAATGTTTCATTGTCCGGGGAAGTAGTAGCCGCTTCAGTTGAACTACTCATTAACGAGGCAATTGTAAAATCCGTAGTATCATCGATCATAGTCGAGAATTCCTGTTGAATCAATCGAAGTACCAGTAGATGATTCTGTTGTACTATCAGGCGTAGTTGTAGTGAATGTCGATGACATAACGATTGAGGATTTAGTCGTAGTGACCGGAGAAGTTATAGTTGATGATTCCATTGAAGTGACCTGAGAGATAACAGTCGATGACTGCGTTGTAGCGTCCGGAGATGTGATTATTGATGCTTCCGTTATAGTCTCTAGGGATGTATCAATTGACGATCCTGTTGTAGTTTCCAGAGATGTTGAAGATCCAATGAAAGCCGGAGATGTGACAGTTGATGATTCTTTCAAAGTGCCCGGGGAGGTAACAGATGAGGACTCCGTTGTAGCGTCCGAAGAGGTTACAATGGGGGATTCTGTTGTAGTGACTGGAGAAATGGCAGCTAATACTGTTGTAGTTTCTGATGTAATGACAGTGAATTCACCCGTAGTAGCATCTTCTGAAGGCGTAATCGAGGATTCCATTGTTATAGAAGTGACTGTTGAAGGATGAATTGTCTTATCCGAAGAATAACTAATTGGTGGTTCCATTGTAGCGACTGCAGAAGTTGTTAAATCCAGAAAGGCCTCAGTAGAGTCCAACGTTGTAGTATCCAGAGAATTGATTCTTGATGATACCATTGTAGCACCCGCCGGGAATGTAATAATTGTAGATTCTGTTGTTGTGTCTAAAGGAGTGACAGTCCCGGATTCTTCTGCATTTTCGCTATGCTTGATAGTCGATGATTCTACTGTGGAACCCAGAGAATTGTCAGTTGCAGAGCCTGTTGTAGCGGCCATTGCAATGACAGTTGAGGAGTCTGTTGTAGCGGTCATTGCGTTGAAAGTCGAGGAGTCTACAGAACTGACAGAAGTCCATGGTTCCGTTTTAGCGTCAGAAGTGACTGTCAAATTTTCTATTGATATGCCTGGAGATGAGACAATCGAGGATTCAGTTATACTTCCTTGAGATGTAACAGTCGATGGTTCCGTTGTAACATCAAGAAAATTCCCAGTTGTGGATTCTATTGTAATGCCCGTTGAAGTGCCAGTAGTGAATTCGGTCGTGGTGCCTATTGAACTGTCAGTGGTCGATTCTGTTGTGGTGCCCATTGAAGTGTCAGTCACAGATGCTGTTGCTGTTTCCGGAAGAATCGACAAATGACGATTCCGATGTAGCCTTTTGGGAGGTAGCAGCCGATGTTGTTGTAATGTCCGGAGAAATGACAGTCGTAGATCCAGTTGTAGAACCCGAATTGATAGTCATGGATTCTGTTGTTCCGTCCAAATAGATGACATCCGTGGATCGTGTTGCATTCTCTGGAGAAGCGTCAATCGCCAATTCCGTATTAGTACCCTGGGAAGTAACAGTCGATAAATCTGCCGTGTTCGAAGTACTGTCAAAAGACGTTGAAGTTTGGTCTGAAGATGTTATAAGTGTAGATTCTGTTGTAACACCAAGATTATTGGTTGTGAATTCAGTTGTACTGTGCTTATTCATGGCAGTCGAGTCTGTTGTAGCATAAGGAGTTGAAGTTTTTGCTGTAGTGTCCGAAGAAGTGACAGATGTGGATTGTGCTATATCAACAGAGGTAATTGATGATGGTCCTGTTGTAGCATCAGGAAAGTTGACGGTCGAATGTTCTGTTACATCATTTGGGGAAGTGACAATATAGGATTCTGATGAAGTGCCCAGAGAACTGACAGTCGTTGATTCTGTTGTTGCACCAGGAGGTGTAAAAGTCGAAATATTCGTTGAAGTATCCGTAGAAGTGACAGTTGAGTCAGTTGTAGCAGTAGATGACGTATCAGTCATATAGTTTGTTTCTGTGTTGAAAGAAGTGACAGTTAAGTATTCTGTTGCGGAATCAGTAGATGTGACTGTCGAATGGCCTGATAAAACAACCGAAGAAGTGACACTTGAGGATTCAGTTGAGTAGCTTTGAGAATTCAGAGTTGTGGAATCTGTTGAAGTGACCGAAAATGTGACAGTCGTTGGTTGTAATGTAGTTTCCGGAGATATGACAGTCGATGATCCTGTTGTAGTGAACATTGAAGATTTTATTGAAGCTTCCCGATAAGTAAGACTCGATGTTTCTGTTGTAGCATGTAGATCTGTTGTTGTAGATTGTGCTGTACTGTAAAAAATTATGGTTGATAATGATTCTGAGGCAGTCTCCTGGGAAGTGACCATCGATGATTCTGTAGTAGTGTCCGGGCTCGTACTAATTGATGATCCTATAGTATTTAGTGAAGTGGCAGTTGACGATTGCATTGTAGTGTCAGGAGAATTATTAATCGATGACTCTGTAGTGGTGTCGAATAAATTGACATTTACTATTGAAGATGCTAATGTAGCTTGTGAAGAAGCCATCATTGAGGATTCTGTTGTATTCATAGGTCTTGTGGAAGCTTCTAGCGACGGAATCAGCGTGGTCTCAGAATCTTCTTTAATAGGTATCGATGAACTCAGAATAACTTCTGTCGGTTCAACAACTGACGTTATAACATTCATCGGGGAAGAAGGATCGATTCCACTTGTCGTATCTGGAAAAGAAACAAGTACAGAATAAGTTGATTTTTCTTTTAATGTTGATACTGACTCTAAAATGGAAAATGAAGGCGTTAAGTATAAAGGGTCTATTTCAGTATGTCCTAAAGAAAATAAAAATGTTTGTGATTCTTTAATAGTGCCCGAAGAAATAATTGTCGAATATTCTGTTGTAGCAACGATATCATTGACAACCGAAGATTCTGTCGTTTCGCGAAAAGAAAAAGCAGAGGAGGTTTCTGATGTGGCTTTCGAGAAGACATGATATAATTCTGTTGTAGCACCGAAAGAAATGACAGGCGTTGATTCCTTTGCTGTATTCAGAGAAGTAACAGTTAAGGATTTCGATGAAGCATCTGACTGAGTGGCATCTAAGAACTCTGTTGTGGCGTCAACAGAAAAAACAGTTGATTCTAAGGTAGTCTCCAGGGAAACAGAAAATAATTCTGTTGTACCACCGGGTGAGATGACAGTCAATACTGCCTGTTCAGTGTCCGAAGAAGTAACAACTGAAGGTTCTGATGTAGCATCCGGCTGAGTGACATCAAAAAATTTTGTTGAAGCATCCGCAGAAGTTTCAATGAAATACTGTGTTGAAGTATCCAGCGGAGTCATATCAACGGGCAATTGTGGAGTGGTATCTACAAAAGTCACAAATGCGGATGTTTCTGAAGTAGCGTCCATAGAAGTAACAGTCAGAGATTCTGTTGTATCGTCAAGAGAAGTAACAGTGGGGGGTTCATTTGTAGTGCCCGTCAAAGATTTTGTTATAAATCCCGCTGAAGTCAAAGTGGATGCCTCTGTTACAGTTCCCGGAGAGCTGACGGTCCAAGATTCTGTTGTAACTTCTAGAGAGGTAACTGTCGATGATTTTTCTGTTGTAGATTCTTGAGCACTTGTTATTAAAAATTCAGTTGTAACATTCAAAGATGTGACAGACGAGGATTCTGTTAAAGGGACCTGGGAATTTATTGATTCTGTTGTAGACTCAGAGTCTGTTGTAGTATATTCAGAAGTGACAGTAGATGATTCTTTTGTGGTGTCCAGAGAAGTAACAGTCGATGATTCGGAATTAACCAACGGAGTCGTGACATCTGCAGATTCTGTTGTAGTTTCAAAAGGAGTAACAGCCAAAGATTCTTCTTGTGTTGCGTTTGAAGATGTAACACTCTTGGATCCTGTTGTTGTTTCAAGAGAAGTGTCAGTCGATGATTCTGTTTGAGCGCCAAGAGAAGGTAAAACAGATGATTCTGTTGCATTGTCCAAAGAAATGGCAGTCGATGATTCTGTTGTTGTTTCCAGATTTTTCATAGTCAATGATTCCGTAGTAGTACCCGAAGAGAAGGCATTTGTGAATTCTGTTGTAGTTTTCGAAGAAGAGACAATTGATGACTCTAGTGCAGCTCCCTGGGTTTGTTCTGTTGAAGTAGCTATTAACGAAACAGTCGACGATTCTTTTAAAGCAACCGGAGAAGCGACATTCAATGATTCAGTGGTAGTGTCCGGGGGAGACACAGATGGGGATTCTGTCGCAATTTCTAAAGATGTGGCAGTCGGTGATTCAGCTGTAAATCCCGAAGATGTGACAGTAAGAGGTTTATCTGTAGTCTTCGAAGATGTGATAGTCAATGATTCTGTTGTATCCCTCGATGAAGTTCCGCTAAAATACTCTGTTGCAGCGCCTAAATAAACATTTGTGGTTTCGAGTAAACCGTCCATGAAAGTTGTAGTAAAAGACTTTGTATCGTCAAATAAAGCGATAGTCGATGATTCTGCTGTGGAGTCTTTAGAGGTCAGAGTGGAGAAATTGTTCGTAATATCTTGAGCAGTGACAATCAATGTTTCTGTTGTTGAATCATTTCGTAATGACACAGCCAACGTTTCTGATATAGAATACGTATTTTATCAAATGAAAACTCTACAATAGTTTTTAGAGAATTTAGAGCCGCTATTGATTCTGTCGTAGTGTACGGAAAAGTCGCAATCGAGGAATATTTTGTAAACAAAGGTTCAGCGGTTGCATTATTTAAGAAACCCAGCGAGTTGTTTGACGTTATATTCATCGAAGAAAGAAGTGTAATTTCTGTCTGTTCATCAGCTGACATATATTCCATTGTAGTACCCACCACAGAAGATTCTATTCTTGTTGTCATATCTAGAACAGAAACAAGTATAAAATAAGTCGACATACCCTTTTCAGTCTACGCTGCCCCATTAAAAATAAATGAAGAAGAAAACTATAAAAGTTTTGTTTCTGATTATACGACCGTAGTTGTATATGTTATTATGTCTGAAATGCATGTACTAGATTTTTCATCAGATCACTGTACCAAAGTAAGTTTTCGGACAGGTGAAGTCCTTGAATACCATTTTGATTTTCCTCGCTCTCATTCCATTCGTTGAGGTTAAAGAAATCAATTCATATTCATTTGATGGTTGCTGTTTTGTTAAATCAAACGTCTGATGCATGCTCCATAATCATATTTGTTTCAGCTAAAAATTGAGATGCGGGTGTTGCAGTGACAAAACTGTCTCAAGGATATAATAGCGATATCAATTAATCTGATGCTACTTATACACTTTTTTTAATATGAATATATATTTATATTTAAATAAAGACAAATATTTAGTAATGGTTTAGCTTGTTATGTAACCCTATCAGACAGTTTTAAACTTATGATTTCGTTACAGGAAATATCAGGGATACATTCCCACTTAAGGTGAAAAGCTTGGGTTCACATTTGGCAATATAACGAAAATATTATCTGGTACATCTCGAAAAATACATTTTATAAAGGTTTCCATGATTCTTGTAATGTCATCAAAAAAGTCTCTGGTCAAGTCTCCATAAGCAATAACGATTGAACTGAAACTGCTAATAAATTAACTAAACCACGATAAAATAAAATTTTATTGAAATGCGAAACCGGACAATGGTTCCAAAGAGATGATCAAAACCTTGCACGCTTGCAGAGACGGAAATTAGACAAAATCAGTTACATAATGAAATGTTTATTATATGATAAAAAGATGAAATACCATCACTATGAACAAACAAAACAATATTATACTGGTGATAGATTTTTACACGTAATCAGTAATTCAAATACTGCGCCTGTAAAAGCAATGTGTCACAATTTGTTTTACAAGCTAATTTTTGGTCAGACAAAAACGGAATTGCTTTATTGCTCTTTTGTAGGCGATATTTACTTTTTAAAAGTCTGTCGAAAGAAACTAGCTATTTTGTGGTAAAAATGAAATTGCTAATGTTAAATCTCCAACACCTGTTAATGACTGGCACATTGAATATGTTAAACAAATTGATGTTACTTTATCTATTATTTTCTATTTCTGTCAATTAAATCAGTAAACCAAGTAACTAAATAAGGAAGAAGGATTCTATGACTGATCTAACTATTTTTCTGTTGTCACAATTCGTCGAATGTAGGTATAATAAGAGGCAAAAGAGTTTCTTCATTGCAACCTACATTAAAATTATAATATGAATAAATGTTATGGTGATAACGTTTTGGTTTATGGCTGATGATAGTCAATTTTGTTGGAATCAAATTCAAAGAGAGAAATAGAAAAGATTCTGAATTCGTCGTCGGTAATATTGTTATCATTTTTGTCTGAAAAGTTTGGATTAAAATTTGGTTGATCAGTGTTTAATAAGATGTTGCTAAAATTTGTTCAGATAGTCCTGATGGTTGTTAGTGTTGTTCTTGTCTTGCCATTCTTATGAAAAGGTAATACCACTTGATCCAGTCGATAAAATAGTTCAAATGACTTTGAAAGCACAGAAAAGTTGTTCAAGGTTATCTCTTGTACAATGTTTTTGTGTCACGTCCTTGTCTTTCCATCCTGGCATAATTGATTGTTCTTGTGCGGTAAAAAGTTTAAATGGCTGTGGAAACTCTACTTTATTCTTTTCCGCAAGTAGCAATGGCCCGTATCGATGACACTGTGTGTGTGTGTGTGTGTGTGTGTGAGAGAGAGAGAGAGAGAGAGAGAGAGAGAGAGAGAGAGAGAGAGAGAGAGAAATAAAATAGTTTTATATGTTTAATTGTGATGTTCGTTACTTTTGATTAGGATAAATCTGATAAAATACCTGTGTTAAATTGCGTTGATGTATAGCCCTCCACTTGTATTGTATTGGTGAATAATGTGTTTTGTGAAATAACATTTTCTGTTGAAATTGACGTCTCTTCATTATCCAGTGATGGAGTTTCAGTGATTAAAGTAGTGAATTCTGTTGCTTCTGGTATCGATGTCAACAGTGTCTCGATTGATTCTGTGTCTAATAATGTTGCCAGGTGAAGATCAGTATTTCCATATAAAGATGATGTAATGGTTGCATCTGGATAAATACTCGCTGTTTGAGACGAAGTTGTATCAATTTCTGAAAAAAAGCAATAACGTACTTAAGCTGGCTTAAGCAAAAACATGTACAAAGACTTTTGTGTAAATTCTGTCAGAATATATTCAAATAAAATACCACAACAAAGTCCCATTCGGATATGCATGATTCACGTTTCGCCTGGAACAAATTAGTAACAAGAAGGAAAATATATTCAAACATCACTTTGAAATGAATCATAATGATTTGTTATTTTTTTTATTTCTATGTAATTTCCCTAAAAAACATAGGTTATTAAATACATGTATTTAATTAATCTATTTTGGCTGATGGCGTGATTTTAACAAATATGCTAAGAAGAGTATTAATGTGGTTTAATTATTTTATATGATACAATTTGTCGCTAAAACACGTGTACTTTACTATACTAATAGAAATTAAATATACAACACAACAACCGAAAAACAGAAAAAAGACAAAAAACACATAGTAATAAAATCTTCAATATATGAATGGCGTGCACTAAATTTAATAAAAAAAATCATATCAAATGTTGTATGTGGAGAAATATTATAAGAACTATACAGTTCAATTATTCACTATTTGCAAGACATAATTGAATAACATTTAATCAACAAAAAATGTTATGCAAAAAATCTTCATTTGCGTTGTGTAAACACAAATACCAATTAAATTTTGATGTGCCAGATGTGCACATTTCGGAAATTCATTCCTCATCAGTGACACTAAGACCGAAAAGTTTGATAGATAAAAAACGTAAGCCAGACAGTTGAAAATTAATGATTCTAAAGTTCCAAAATTATATAAATCCAAATCCAGCTAAGGAATGTTTTGCATGAGGAAACAACCCTTAGTTTTAATAAATTTCAAAATTTAAGATGGCTGAAAATTTTGCTATATGATACACTTTCTGACAGCATACAGTACTGCCTACTGAGTTATGGAGGTAATAAAACCAAATGTTTTGTTCTTAAAAATATTTTTTCTAAGACAATGTGTTCTTAGTTTGAAATCCGCTGATAGTATCTTAATAAGGGAATATCTATAAAAAATTAAAATTGTAAAATAACACTTCAATATCATGCAAGTATAATTTAAGACTATACAATAAGAAATCATCCTTATAGAGAATGACCATTTTTATAAAGAAAAACTAATTTGTACAATTCGCTAATTATTTGCTCATCTGAAATTATGGATCTTTAATGTTGATATTAATGTTTGGAATATTGTGCTATTTGTTGCTGACCAGGAATAGAGAAATATATAGCCTCAGATTTTCAAGTTAAATCACAATTATCAATCTCTTTAAAACTAATTCTTAAACTATTCTAAGTAAGAACCTAATAGGTTACGGTTTACCTTCTATAAAACATGACTTCACCCGAGTAATATTTATTGTTTAAATTGGATGCCTACATTAGACCAGGATGTTGACTTTTTCGGGGACATACCTCATTATGTGTTATCGTATAGATATAATGTACTGTTGGTTCATCACGCGTTAAAATATGTAGCAACATCAGCTTGTGCGATCTTAAGAAACGCGATAAGCGGCACACATTATTCACTTATATTTAAATTCACTTTTCTTTTCAGGTAAACAGTCTTTGAACCTCACTTATTATATTATCTCAATACTATAAAAGCATTGCTTTAAGGTCGACCTTTAGGTAAACTGTGAATTCTATATATGAAAAAGATCAAATAATATGTACTTTATGCGTTGGTGTTTTGAGTTGTTTACATAGATAAGTGTGAAGCAGAAAATTAAACAAAACAAAACAAAAACGCTTGAAATTCCCCTCTTTATTATTATTATTATTATTATAAGTAAAAAAGAAGTTTCCAGAAATGATTGATTAACTGAAACCCAATTAAATATTATCCGAAATGTTTGAAACACATTATGTTATTATTGAAAATGCCCATGGAATAAAAAAAGACTATGGACTATTAAATGGTTATATGTGTACCCCAAGTTTTCTAAGCGCTGAAAGTTAATCGGTATTTTAGCCGAAAAATAAGAAACAAAATGGTATGTGTATAAAATATTTACTACCCCTGAGCGGGTACCGCTGCTGGTGGAGTAAAACTCCCCGAGGGTATCCATAACTCAGTAGGCAGTACTCTGTGCTGTCAGAAAATGTACCATTTAGCAAAATTTTCAGTCGTCTTAAATTTGAGATTTATTTAAAACTAAGGTTTGTTCCCTCATGCAAAGCATTCCTTAGCTGGATTTGGATTTATATAATTTTGTAACTTTAGATTCATTATTTTTAACTGTTTGGCTTATATATTTTTATGTATCAAACCTTTCGGTCTTAGTGTCACTGATGAGGAATGAATTTCCGAAATGTGAACATCTGGCACATCAAAATTTAACTGGTATGTGTATTAAATATATACACCTTCATGTCTTGAAGCTTTTCAATACACCTTCGTAATACAGCCAATCTTATTTTATAGATAACAGACTCTTAATAGACTCGCTTACATAACCTATTGTATATGTCTAATATAAAAGTATTCACTATTTAAATATTACGAATCACAATTTCAATTGAAAACTTCTATCTATTCTGTTGTTACTAGTAACTGTTTAACTTGACTGTATCATTTCTTGATTAAGTTTAATCCTAGTTTTGTAGAGTTATTGTTATCTGATTGTCATCTAAAAAAACAAAAACTAAAAAAAACAACAACAACAACTTCGCACACTGATTGAGAAACTCTTTGAAAATCTACAAAATCTTTTGTCAATTTGAAAAAAAATTAAAATAGGTTTAAAGAAATAAATGAAAATGTTTGACATCTATAACCACAAACTATGACGTTAACGAAATACCTTACCATACCATCTGTCGTTTAACTGGGGTCGTTTATCTAGTCATTAAATAAAGAATCATGAATACGTGTATTCAAAAGAATTGGGCTAGAAAATCCAATTTAATGTTTCAGTCAATGGTATAACGTTATAATTGATAAAACAAAGAGATAAGACTGATGTATAAAGTAAACACCATGATCTTTACTCAATATATTGTAATTAAATTTGTTGCATTAGTAAGGAAATTTTTTGTTCAGTAGAGCGCTAACACACTTTGTTCCTAAACGTTTTCAATTATCTTTGTGATGATATGTCGGAAGGTTTCGTGTCATTATTCACACGCAATGTTGTCAATAAAATTCATTTTTACCGTGCAAATAGCTATTTAATCTTGTTTGATATTTTAAACCACCTGCATATTATTTATTAAAATAGATAAAATAAGGCCCGAGTAATAAATAGTTAAATAAAAAACAAATTAGATACATCAAACATGTATCAAATATTCATTACATAAAATAACGTGTGATCATTGTGTTTAATTTATCTTTGTCTTAAACGACATTAGAAACAATTTTATTCAGATAAAATATCCGTTAAAAACCAGACCTATGTTCGTAATAGCATTTAATTAATAATATAACGTACATAACTACTTCAATAAATTACACAAACTGAAACCAGATTTATATAATTTGTTTTTCATAGACCTACCAAACCTATTTCTCCCCTTGGATCTAAATGTTTCTTTATAAACTTTACTAATTATGGTTTATGTTTAGTCAATCTTGTCTTATACCAAGAGCATAATAGGCTTATGATGATCTAATTATACTGTAATAGATTTTATATTCATTGAAAAATTTAAGAGTGATAATAAAAATACTTTCGACACAACGTCCACCTTTATGTAAAAATGCCGAACAGACTTTTTTATTTGTCATATAAAAATCTTATCAATGCTAAAAATATATATATATAAAAACTAAATTAGTAATTTTAAAAAAATAACGTTTTTGACATTTGCTAATGCAATTGGGAACACAAAACAAAACCAAGAGAAACAAGCAAAAAAGGCAAACACACTTTGACGCTTGATTTATTGACAAGTTTCTTACTATTCTACTTATCCTACTCATTACTTAACTCAGTGCCCAGTAATGTAGTGTCAAGTGAAATAATAATATTTTAAGAAACAAAAACTTTCCTTATTTCACAGCTCGTGGCTTTAAATTACTCTTAGTTTATAAATTCGAAAAAAAAATCTTATTTCAACAATCAATCATCAAGTATTACATTATACATTTAAGTTTAATATTCTATGACAATTTAAAAAGGCAAATTTCTCCCTGTACAAGTATTTAAAATTGTTAACAGTTTGCTAAAGGGGTTGTTTATCTGTTAATGAGCGTATTTAAAGATACCTAGGTACCTTCATATAATGCAGTTACAACCATGCCCTTGAAATGGATTTGAAAAAAACATCAAGTGTCCATTGTTTGCAAAGACTGTTGCACAAGCACTTGATTTTTAGTTGCAAATTTTATTTCATACTACAGTCTTTTCTTATCAAGATTTTTGATATTTTGTATGTAGTCAAATATCACGTTTTTTAAACGATCATAAATTTGTAACTTTTTCAGATGATTATTTTCTATTTTGTGCTCGTATTAAATTTTTTAATGTTGAGTTTTCATTTCCTTTTGGCTTTAAGGCTATATGCCGAATAGAATTTATACAAAATTACATAGATATAGTTTATATAACAGTTTGAAACAAAATCTGTATCTAGCTGAAGCTAAGCACAGTTGAAACATAACCTGTATCTAGCTGAAGGTAACACTAATATAAGAATAATAAAAAAGACTTAGTATTTGTATTATAATTAGTGAAACTTTATGCCAGACAGAACAAATTATAAACACTGATAAACAACAATTTTTGTTTGAGAAAATAAATTTTTACACACTGTGAAATACTAGTTTAACAATTAAAGTAAACATTTATTAACAAACATTTAATTTTATGAAAAGTTATTTTCAAGTTTTTAAGTTTTAATATTATCCGAGATTCTAAAACCACCTAAATGATTTTTACAACCAGCTATTTAGGCAAACGACATATTTGACCAAACATAACCTGAATTATTTTAAATTTACAAGAATATAAAAGGTCAAGAGATTTGATTATAAAATAATATAAAGTTGTTGTCGATGTATTGTTCCTGTATCTTACTTTTACATTAGTTCCTAAACACATTAATTTAAAAGAACGACCATATTCTAAAATACAATGAACGAACATATATATCTTAAGGAGAAATGTGAATATATCTTTATTGTTGTTAGAAGAAGTTTGCTATTTATCAAAAAGATGTTGTATCATAAACTGTTTTTGTATGATTAACTTGCAATAAGAATTTAGCCCTTTGACATGGAGTTTTTCAGTTTAACTAAAAAAAGTTCTAGTTGATAGCAAATATATAATGAGAATATATACATGGCTGTACTTTAAATAGCTATTATATTTCGTATTGAAATTCATTTATATTTATCATTTAATTATTACAACATCATTACCTAACAAACTACAGTATCATGCATAAAACTTATAGAATTAAAATTTAATGTGTGAAATAACAACAGGAAGCCATGCACAAAATGAATTTGCAACCGCCATGCAAAACGTAAAGTATATTTAATATGTTGAATTTTTTAAACTGTTATGGTTGTGACGGAAAACGACTAACATTGATGTGTCCAAAATAGTGTCCAAAGAAGGTGAGAGTGATTTGTTGTTTGTCCGTGCGTGGTTGAACCAGTGCGTTGTGGAACCAGTGCAATGTGAAACACATGCATGACCTATTCTGTGTTTGTTGGAACCGGTGTTGTGAACGTTTACCGTCTATATTGGTATTATTCATATCCATGGTATAGTTATATTCTCCGGATGAGTTAATCAAAGCTTCTAGCAAAAGCCGATTTAAAGTTTCTTCGTCCATGTCGGATGTTGTATTTGTGTTCCAAACGATCGCAAAATTTACTACAACGCTGCCTTTTCTGTAATAAAGATTTAACACTTAGCAATATTCAATTAACAAAATGTTCAAACATAAATTTAAATATGTGTTTGTAAAAATGATTAACTCTGTTTTTCTCAAGTGGTTCATTAGGAAGTCTTCTGTTTAAAGACCCTTCGCCGTAAGTGACTAAAATTCCTATAACAATGCAGTTTAAGAGGTCTCATAAAGGATTAATAAAAGAAAGAATTAAGAATTTTTGAAACTTGTCTAATTACCTCTTCCGATAAACTTTTGACGAAAAAGACGCCAATTGAGAAAAATTAAAAGCCATTTACTGACGAAATACCGATGCCACACACAACAATAAAACGACAAATACAAGTGTTAGTAAATAAGTTGTTGATTTTTAATCTTGTTTGTCTGTTTGATTTCTCAGTGGTAAGACATAAAATGCAATAAATTGCAATAGCCATGAAAAATACAACAAAAAAGTAACATATTGAGCCGAATAATTTATGTTTTTTATAATCAGAGAAAAGAATGTATACCAAAAGATGAGACTAGTTTGGTAAAAAGAAATGTGAAGATGTGCAAAAACTTACCTAAATCCTTCAATAACAACTCCGTCGTAACTTTCAGATTCCGAGAAATAATTATCGAACTAAAACGTAAAATTATTCAACTTATTTAGGGGTGTGTGTGTGTGTGTGTGTGTGTGTGTTTAACAAAAGACTTTGATTCATTTATGTCTATGCGATTATGTTTGGATTTTTACTTTTTTCTAGAAAAACGGGAACGGTAAATCTAGTCCTCTCATAGAAAATCATACCAAGGTTTGGTTTCGCATAATCATAAATTTGATTATAAAAAATGCTCTGCTTTCATTTTAGCCTATTTCAAGCTTCTTGTGACACATAATTATATACTCTTGTTTAATTTTGTTTAAATTTTTTCTTTATTAGTCAGAGAGCTTTATATAAGTTTAAATTACTTAATTTCGTTTTAATTTTATATCCAAAAATACTATCATTATTTTAACTGGAAAAAGAGAATAAAACTATTTTTAAAACCTTTATTTTAAAATCTGACATATGTTTTATTAATTACTCATAATGAACTGAAGACTGATTTTTAAGCATTGCACTTAGCCAATGACTTTATGTGCTCTTTAAAAGAATTTTAAAAAAGACATTTATACTACAATACTTACTAGTTCTGTAAATAGGTCTCTTAGGTGTAAAAATTCCGTAGAATTCTTAAATAACAAATCATCCTTCCATTGTATACCATCAACTACACGAACTGTTCCTCTGTGAATAATTTGCCTACATAAATCTTGTTCTTGTTGTAGGTTGTGTATACTACAAAGACTTGATTTTCCTTTGTCTATATTTTTAACATTGCAGATATTGTTGTCCATATGATAAGTTAGTTTTCTGTAATTTACTGTTACTTCCATTGATATTTCACTTTTATTAAAAATATCAGGGTCCATTCCTGGCACTGGAATGTAACTGTCATCACAACATGGTGGTTCCCGTTGATAACCATAATAATTCTTAGTCCGTGTATTCTCTTCACCACTCTCATTATTTTCGGAATTCGTCGTATAATTTCCTTCAAATTGTAGCGAAACTATATAATTCATCATGCAGCAAATAATTAAAATAAAAAATTAAAATTATCTATAAAAATAATTTTCTACTTGGAAAATATATATTCTAATTAGCAAATGTTAAAAGAAATCTGTAGTTTACATGCATCTGAAAATTAGACATACCTAATGCAACAAAGGATACAAAATACAAGAAGAAAAGTGCAACTGGAAATATTTGCTTGGTAGCTGCCAACGCAAATGAAAAAACGACACATTTTAAGTAAATGATAAAAACATCAAAATACGAAAAGACGAGAAAGGGAAAACAACTATTAGGGCCACTGATTAAATAACTCCGTCTTTTTGATAGGCACTAGAATAAATTCCTATTGGTGATGTTATAAAAGCATTTTAAAATCCCTACTAACCCATTTACTAACCAATGGTGCAAAAAAATGAACATACAAAAATCAAACAAAAGCCTTATTTCATCAGACAATGAAAAGACACTTGATATGTTATCCATAAAAGTTTAAGAAAGAATTTTTATTTTGAGGTTGTAATTATATTTTAGAAAAATATCAGTGAGATTATCTAATTCAGAGAGATTCTAGTACTAAAAAAATTGTCCAAGCAAGATAAAAATATACTGAGACTTTCCGTCACAACATTTGATGGGTAATTCATTTTCATTTAAAAAACGATAAAAATAGAGGTCGCAAAGAAACTTATGAAAGCTTTCACCAAAAAGAATAAAACTTATACACAAAACTATTTACCGCTATTTTTCATTATCAATGAAAGTCCGCCAAAATGAAAGATAAAAATATTGGCAATTTGTATTGGAACTTTACTCGTTTTATTTGTTTGTGTTCTTGGTGTTAATTGTTAGTGATTTTACAACAATAAAAAACATTTGTTTTCGACTTATTACAAACCCTTTGAAAATTAAAAGATTGAATATCCAACGCCTATATGTGGTAAATTTCAGAAAACAAAATCCATTATTCTAAACTATATCGTGTAATGTTCAAGACTCACTTGGTCCAACTCGAAAAAAATTTGACTAGTTGGAAAAAAGTTTAGCCAATATTTTATTTAATTACTTGAAGATATGTAATTAACCTTTTTAAAAAAAAAAAAAAAAAAAAAGAAGAAGAAAGAAACATATTAAAAATAGGGCTCAAGCTGGATATAATGTGATAATTTTATCAAAATCCGTTATATTTTTTGGTAAACCCATCTACACTTTTTCTACCCGTTCGATTGATTGTGCAAATTTAATGATGATGGCAATAGTGTAAAGGCAGTTAATGCTGTTTGTTAAAACCATTTGTACTTTTGAAGTTATGTTTACTATTTCTGTAATTTTAACAACGTCAAATAACGTTCCTTAGTAATAAAATGCTACATAAAACGTTTTTACTCCGAGAACAAACAGGAAATTTGAAATTTTCTTCAAGCATGATTTCACGAGATTTCACGATTTCAACAAAAAATACATTGTAAAACTATCTATGCATCTACAATCCAATTAAATTTTTTTTCTGTAAAGTGAAATTATTGTGAAAATCATTGGAAATTATATAAATGTTTTCTTGATTTTGGTCCAATTTCCGTTAATAAAAAAACAGAGATAAATCACAACAATTTAAGGTGATTTAAAAAATGTTGTAAGTCGCCTTTTCGCATGGTTTCCTTTAACAAAGATTAAAACAAACAAATCAATATCAGACCTCTTCCTTAAGATTTTTACTCAGATTTTGGTTCACTGTCTATATTGTTAATTTAATTAATGTTGTTTAACAAAATTCTTAAAAGAGTGTGTATCTATATAATTTTTCTGTAATACAACAAAAAAGACATAAAAAGAATCATGTATATATGGATTTCATAAATGCAATATATTTTGGCTTATAATACTAGTATGCGTTTTATGCACAACATTTTGTATTTAGTGTGATAGCCAGGGGTCTTACAGGCGTTTTTGAAACACAAAACTGGATATTTTTTTGAAATTATATTCAGTTTCTGTTAAAATAAGCCAATTTATAAATCATTTGCCTCGATATAGGTAAACTTGTTTAGTGTTGATGTATTTCGTGTTTTCTGTTGTAGTGTGTTCTTTATTTCTCTAGCTTTTGTCCGCTTAAGTTGAATCTACCCAGAGTGGTCCGTTTATGGACGAAGGCAGAGTGACCAAAACAGACAGGTGACAACTGTGGACAGATCTTCAGCGTTAATTTTTATCTTCCTTTGTTTCAAGTACATGCATATTATAAGAATGCAGACAATTTTCATTGATCTATTATTGATACTAAATGATATGTTTCTTTTTATAAAAAAAAAACATTAAGGGAATTGATTGCAATATTAAGTGAAAAACTTTATTAATGGAGAAAATTTTAAATAAATAGATGTATGTTTGACAGTATAAGTTTGCTTTATCATTTAAAATTTATATTCAAATTTTAAAAAATACAAATTTCATCAAGGAAAAAATTGTTTTTTACCATGTTTTTTTAATACATTAAATTTACCTCTTGTATTACAGGTACATTTTAATTTAAAGCCACAAAACCCTAAATAAGTTTTTTTAATTAGATAATGATCATGTTCATTGGATACCATTTTCTATATTTCTTTAGATGATTATAGTATCGCCTATATCTATATAATGTATATAGGGACTATCATGGGACAATGAAAATATATAACAAATAACTGCTGAATTTTGATGCGCCATATGTGCACATTTCGGAAAATCATTCCTCATCAGTGACAATAGGGGCCGAAAAGTTAAATAGAAAAAAAACATAGCCAAACAGTTGAAAAATAATAAATCTAAAGTTCCAAAATCATATGAATCCGAATCCAGCTGAGGAATGCTTTGCATGAGGGAACAGACCTTAGTTTTAAATAAATTTATAAATTTCAAAAATTATGACTAATTTTAAAACTTTAAAAATATTAAAAAGTTGAACTATTTGTCTCACATTTCAAAGCTTTCCCTTTTTTCCAGTAGAACAAAATCTTTCATTTTTTTATTCAAAACAGACTGAACTTAACACACTATGTCATTGCGTCAATAAACATGTGTTACCTTAAATGATTTTTTTAAAATAAATGCCTTTCTTTTATAAAGAGTCCAATTCTAAACCAGACCAAAAATACATTGGGGGAATGGCTAATTTTGTATCTAAATTGATCTACTTATACCAAAGACAGAAATAAATCATAAAAAAGAACCTTAATTAAAATTATGGAAGTTTGTAAGTGCTCTCAAACGAAAGAAAAACGTTTTAGTTTGATATCTAACTTATATATGCTATTAAACATCAAAAATAAATTTAGTATTCCAAAAATGGCACTCCAAAAATACAGAAATTGGTAAATCAATAAAATAATTCTTTGTAACTTTGTGTTAAGTTAATTGCAAAATTTATGTTTGATCCAAAGATTAAAACTTCAGCTGAAAAAATGTATTTATGTAAACAAAATAATCCGAGGTATCAAAATGCAAGCAAAAAAGTTTGGAATCAATTGATGTAATTGTGTTTTATGCCAGAGTCAAAATTATTTAATCGATATCGAGGCGATAAGCTCATCAATAGACTGTCCTACCTTCGGCTAGTGAACTAACAAACTGTTCGTGGACCTAGACAGTAAGGGGTGTTTCAATGCGTATACACGTGCTTTAGATCTCAAAACTATAGAGAACAAGAAGAAATACGAGAAACAGAACGAAAACATATTCTGATATCAGTAAATGGCAACAGACAAATACGTAGGTGTATAAATTAATAATAAATAAGTTATTAAATACAGGTGTATGCTGTCAGGACTCTTTTTTGTTTTTGTGGTATTTTTACGAAAAGAAATAATATATTCACAACTTTCGATTTCACCCATACGATTTTGATAAGGTAGAAAAATTAATATATGCCTTAGGACAAAATTCAATTTTAGATAATATTAAAGATACACAAGTCGAAAGGTATGTAGGTCTGATATCGCATTTAAATATCATGTCAATTTCGTAAGATAACAGATGTTACATAATAAATACAAATTCTGCGAGCGATACAGGAAATTTGTAATTCTTTTCACAAAGGACTTCATAAATAAATAAATAAATCGTTATTTAACGTTCGTGTACAGTTCTACCATAATGAAGTAGAGAATTGATTACATCAAAACTGTTCTTGAAATGGTTTCCTTCCGTTAAGTCATTAAAGAAGTGTGCACTTTTATTTATGAAATTTTCTTTAAAAAAAGAAATTAATCGAAACACTTTTAGATTTCAATTTCTCCTCAGAAGATTATCAGGAGAAACTTCCGATTGACCATATGTGACGAAACTCGTTTTATGTGTAACTTAAAAAAACGTTTGAGGTTTTATTTGTTACACGGACTTTTTCGTAGAAAAGTTATCACTAGTGGCTTTATTCTAGATAAGTTCACTTGTCACTTATCGTCTGTAAGTGAAATTTCCATTGAAAAATCCAAACCAAAAATCTATTTTATTTAATGTTTACGGTGAGGAAATACGAAAGACAGAAAATATATACCGTTAACTTATTGCAGTACGTGTGGTTGATTTGTAATAAATAAAACACAAACATGCTAGGCCATGTCCATATAAACGAGGATACATACATACATATAAAAATATGTTGACATTTTAATATATAAAGTGTAAAACTGTAAATAAAACGATAAAAGGCTAAATGAAAAGATAATCATTAGGTTTGTTGTACACAAAATATTCAATACTGTAGTGCGAAAGAAGTTATGTATCATTTGAAGAAACTTATAACATGACATTTAAAAATTATCACATTACCATATTTACAATACAAATATTACAACCACCAATATAAGCAATTTATATCAACGTTGTAAAAATGCATAATAAGATGCAATACGATTCAAACAATGGCTTTTAAATTAGCACAAGTGATGGTTCAGACCAATAAACTCCTTATTATACAAAAGGATTAAGGTTGCAATCACAAAAATCATTAATGATTAATGATTAATAGCCATAAACACAAGGAACACACTACAATAGAAGATATTAACAATACAAAACAAATGAAATACAATAAGTAGCTTTAATTTTAAATATCAAAAGATGACTGGTTATTATGATGTGAATAAGTGTGGCTCAAGGCACCTTCTTAACACTTCTAAACAAACGATTTAAACGAAGTGTAACTATCACCACTGTTGCAACATAGTGCCAGTGAAATAAAGTATTTTGAACCGGTTTGAAAATTGACCCGGGGTTAATTTTTCAACGTAGAATATTGAACCGGGGGTGCTATTTCAACGTTGAAAATTGAGACAGAAATTCGTGAAATTTATACCCAGGGTCATTTTTCAACAGGTTGATATTTTTTTCTCGACAAATTATGACCTCATTGCGTTGAAAATTGACCCTGTTGAATATTGACCCTCTCAACAAACTATAGAGTTTTGATCTGTCTATGATCTGGACGTTGTTGACCATATTATATATATATATATATATATATATATATATATATATATATATATATATATATATATATATATATATATATATATCAGCGAGCAAAGTTTCATACTTCTTGGTTTCAAGCAGTAAGAGGAGCTATTTACATAAAGCAGGTACTCTAAATTCGGAAAGGAAGACAGACAGACAGATTGACTGAAACATGTATCATTAACCCAAACCCAAGAATACAAACCACAAAAAACCCAACAACTAGAAAAAAAATCAATTCATTAGTATTATCTGTTTTAAAATAACCTGTTAAATTTTGACCCGGTCTACTGATCAAAATTCCACGATCCGGTTCAGTTTTCACACGGGGTAGGGTCGTAATTGAACACAGCTGGTCTCAATTTTCAACGTTGAAAAATGAGCCCCCCCCCCCCCCCCGGGTCACTTTTCAACCCAGGTCAAAATACTTCATTACACCCGGCATAAATGTGCTGCTAACAATATAAAAATTTGTAACTTTAACACGTGAACTTGGCAAAAGCTATAGCAATTAAGAACAATAAACCTCAAATAACCGAAAAAAAAATTATTAAGCATAAAAAAGAGACCACTGAAAAATATAGTAAATTAATATAATATCACTCTTATAATCTTAATTCAACTTTGCACTTTGACATGCTCATTGCTGTGTTTGTTGTTTAAAAAAGTTAATTACATTATGCATTTACAGAATTTTATCATTTTTGTTAGTTGCGTGTGATAGAAATCATCGATAAACCACATGATAAAGATGTTTGTTTAAAAAGTGTTTATTCATATAGTATTTGAGCTAGTATTTGTAACGATCGCTTTAAGCGGAACTTTTCACTAATGCCCTATTTTAAACATAAGAAAATCACAAGTGATTTCTATTCTGTTTGCGAACTTGGTTCATATTACATAAATTTTTTTCCATTTATGTTTAGAATGGGGCGAAAAAAAATAGAAAAATAATATTTTTGAAAGTGTTGTTATCATATAAAAATCAATATAAATACTTGCAAATATGAGTGTTAAAATATCTAAGCTCTGAATATAAGGATGTTAAACTTTATATTAACAGCTTAATAAAAGGTGAGTTTTAATACGAGGAAAACAATTAAAAATATTTAATAATCTGGTCCAAACGCAGTTTTTTTTATAATTTTGAATTACTTTTATGATCTACATTCAAACACATGTGTCAAGTGCTAATTTTAAACTCCGATACAAATTGAGATATTCAGAAAAAGCGTCTGACTACCATAATTAAAACATAAAAGACAACCATCAAGTAAGTAATATCAACAACTTAAAATGCAATAAAATCCTATATGATACAAACAGAAGGTGTCAGTATGGATTCCTTAAAGAAAACTTATCACTAGTATTATAGAATTGTGTCAAAAAATAAAGCTTTGTGGTTTAGAAACATTCTTAAACCTTAATACAAACATTTAAAAACCATACGTGGCTACCCAAAAAGTCTTATCATATGTGCTGCATACATAATTTAGATTTGACCAAAAAATCATGAACTTGACATTAGCCAGTGGAACCAAGAACAGAAAACAACAATAAACAAAACAATAAAAAAAAACTTCTGCTGATTATAACTGCTGTTACTTTTACTTTCTGTGGACATTTTTGGATGACAAAATGGTATCTTTTAACTTGGTGAAAGTAATGCTCAGGAACAAGAATAACAATGGAATAAATCTGATTATCTTCTCTACATGTAGTCCTTTACAAGTTTAATAGGAAAGCGCAGATAATCCCATCATTATTCATCCATTCATCCGCACATCTTTTTTCATTTTTTTTTTTTTTTTTACATTTTGGGCGTTTTCGATTTTCTTTATCTATTTTTCTTATTTATCTTTCTGTTTTCTCTAATGAAACTATAACCACTTTTTACATCCCTTCGACAAAAAGTTGTGGTGAACAAATTAATAGGAGGGTGTAAACACAACCACGATTACTATCGGTCCATAATTGTTTGTCATATACATATTTTGAGAACAAAATTATATTCTTAAACAAAATCATTCAAAATTATCAAAAATCAATGTAAAATTTACTGACCTAGTTGGGAAAAATAACCAAACTTATTATAAAAAGTTTCTTTAATTCTGTGCATATAACATTTTTTATGTTTTTAACAAGATAACAAATCCACATGTCCAAAATATCCCTTATGTACCTTCCTAGTTTACCATATAGGATATAATGTCATGATTTGAATATTCATGGTGATCATCCCTTTGAAAAATCCGAACAACAATGAACGCCTAATTATTACTTATGGCTCTTTTCTACATTTCTGTAATTGAAAAGACAATCAAAAGTTTTAACTTTATCTATTGAATCTTTGGACTCAATTTCTTTTTCATATTTCTTTTGAATTCATCACCATGTAGTAAGAAAATGTGATTTGCATATTAATTCATTTGACATTTTTAACCTTAAAATACCCTGATGTAATATTGGGTGAGGCCCAATTGGATCATTAAAGTGATTAAATTTCAGGGTTTTTTTTTCCAAAATCTGCTCTATGTTCAGAAGAATTCAGAGAAGATTTTTTAATTTAAAAAAGAATTTGGTTAGGTCAATGTATTTTAATTCAATCTTACTGTTATTGTTTATGAGGAAAGCTTTAAATAAAAGAAATATTTAGAAAAAAAAAACATGTGACAAACAATTATGGACCAATAGTAGAATAGTATAGTGTTTTTAAAAGAACACTTCTAAGGGATCTTCCGACTAATTTTTCCGATAAGCGTTACCTGACAAAAATTATTTTAAGAGGAATACCTTTCACAGAGGATTTTTTGCAAAAACGCAAATATTAAAATAATTTTAATTTTTAAAGTAACAAGTTGGTTGCCAGTGTTTTTTTTATTTATTTATTATTTTTCCCTTTTTCTTTTGTTTCTCCTTTTTCTCTTGATTGAAACCTTTTAATGAAATAAGCTATGCAATAAAAATATTATTTCAACTAAGCGACAATTATTGTAACTTAATGTCTTTGGAAACATTTATAAATATTTAATTATAGACCAGTTCTATAAATAATAAAGTTTTTTTTTAAATTAGCGCATGATAATATTTTTGGGAAACTTTATTTCGTGAAAATTTAAAAAAGTATCAAATGACGTAAACAAGAACACGAAACAACAAACGAAACGAGTAAACTAGACAAGATAAAGATATTACTAACACTAAAGCTGCCATAGGAAATAACAAAATTAAGTTTACGTAGAGTTTGCATAGATAATATTAATAATAATAATAAGAAGAAGAAGAAGAAGAAGAAGAAGAAAGAATTAGTATAGAATTTTCAAAATTAAAAATTAATATTGTGCACTAAAACCAATCATTACAAAAATTGCAAAAAGAGGACCATAATTCCTTAATCATTAAAAGCAACTAGAAAAGGTCAAAATAACCCTTGTGAGTAGAAACTACAATTTTAAAGTGCCTTAAGCCTATGTGTCGAACTTTTAAGTTTTAGAACTTCTTTTTTATGATTTTGAATATTTTACAAAAACAAAACAGGAATTTCTTTATTTATATTTCATATTAAAATTAAAATGTGATAAGCAAAATTTATGGAAATTTAAAAGAAAAACTTACCTCTAACAGAGCAGAGATAAATCGCTAACAAAAGACTGTAAACGGTACCTGGTATCGACATCATACCTGTACAAGAATACGAACATCTTAAAACTAAAGATAAAAACCAGAAATGTTCATTTCAAGAATAGTGAAATCGATTACTGTGTGCGTGATAATGAAAACCATTTTACGTGAGAACTGATTTAGACGGAAAAAATTTACCCCATATCACATTGAAAAACAAATTGCAAAATGATAGAATTAATTAACAAAATGATTAAATATCATTAAGTATTTATCAAGCGTTCTAGGGCATATTTTTCTGCAATCATTACTAGTTCTCTTGAAATTGCGACGTTTATCAAATTCACATCGGATACGTGAACAGCAATAACGTGGCGTTAATATCAGGTAAGTTATGCTCTAATTGGCAAAGAACAGGGTCTAGTAATTACTACGGTGGCACTGAAGGGACTTATGTATAAAATAAAAGGAATATATCTCCACATAATTAAACATACATGTATATGATGATTTGAAGCATTTTATATATAATATTGAGAACATTCAGAAACACAGATCAGGACCGACTGAGTGCTCTTCACGGTTATGCGGAATACGGTTATATAGTTATACCAATTTCTCTAAATAAGATAATTTATATTATAAAGATATACATTGCATAGAGCGCATTACATAACGTTAAATAAATTATATAGATCATTCTATGCAAATTGTGGAAGGCTTTAGTGAATATCGTGTTTCTGGGGTTGATAATCCTTATTTTTCTCTCATCAAAAGTCAACAATGACTTATTATATTATCCTTCATCTTTGCTCAAACGTCTTGTTGTTTTTGTAGTAATAGTAGTTGTTGGTCACATGTATGCTATGTACATTTGTGACAGTGTAGTATTCGGTAGTTGATGTCAACGTTGCAATGTTGACATTTTTCAGTCAGTTGAATAAATGCATTTAGTGTTGTTTTCCTTGTTATAGTAAAATTGCATTTTGTTTTAATACAAACTATTTAAAACAATTTATTCAAGTTAGAAAATACGGTGGCACAGAGGTGACATGAAATATATTTTTCATATTACGTGCGGACGTATTTCCTTTTACGTGCGCACGTATTATCTTTTACGTGCGCACGTATTATCTTTTACGTGCGCACGTAATACCTATAACGTGCGGACGTATTACCTTTTACGTGCGCACGTATTACCTATTACGTGCGTATTGCGCACGTATTGATTAACCTATTACGTGCGGACGTATTACCTTTTACGTGCGCACGTAATACCTATAACGTGCGGACGTATTACCTTTTACGTGCGCACGTATTACCTTTCACGTGCGCACGTATTACTTATAGGTAATACGTGCGCACGTATTGATTAACCTATTGCGTGCGCACATATCACTAATACGTAATACGTGCGCACGTATTAGTTACTACGTGCGCACGTAAAAGGTAATACGTGCGCACGTAATAGAAAAAATATATTTCATGTTCACCATAAGAAAAAGTCATTTGTACTATATTTGACAAAAATACGTCAGATGAACCTCGCGTAAGTTTTAAGCGTCACTCATATGTATTTTTTTTTTGCATTGAGCTTAACTCATATGCGTTTTGCGCGGAGAACATTGATCAAACTTACCAACACGTTTTTAGTCAATCAGGAAATGGTAAGATTAGTCGCTGTATAATAAAGTGATGTGGAGTTCAGTTACTAAATAACATATGGAGCTTTCTACATAATATATATGAAGAATATAATATATATTAGAGACACCGTAATTCAGGGACTTGTTCTACCAACGATATGAAGAACTCCATACATGAAACATGTATATGAAGCAGATATTTTACGTCTCTTTACAGACACCGTAAATCAGTGACTTGTTCAGCAACGATATGAAGCACTCCATACATGAAACATGTATATGAAGCAGATATTTTACGTCTCTTTACAGACACCGTAAATCAGTGACTTGTTCTACCAACGATATAAAGAACTCCATACATGAAACATGTATATGAAGCAGATATTTTACGTCTCTTTACAGACACCGTAAATCAGTGACTTGTTCTACCAACGATATGAAGAACTCCATAAATGAAACATATATTTGAAGCAGATATTTTACGTCTCTTTAGAGACACCGTAAACCAGTGACTTGTTCAGCAACGATATGAAGAACTCCATAAATGAAACATGTCCTTTTAGAGACATCGTAATTCAATGACTTGTTCGGCCAACATTAATCATTGTCTGATAATTGTTTATCACCTAATTGTTCATCACATAAGAAGGTATTTTATATCGTGCAAAATTTCTTCAGATCCTAGAAATACATTTAATGTCTCTACAGATCCTTTAGATGCATAAATTAAACATTATATTGATTTTTGTATTATTTTTTACAATAAGTTTAATCAAACAAACATAATTTTCACCTTATGTTTTTATTATTTTTTTATTTTTTGTGCGATAGCTTGCAGCATTTAATAGGATTTTAATTATTTTTAAAAGATTGTTTAATCGTCTGTGGTGTTTGATATTTCCATTTTTATCAAACGCAGAAATCTAGTCACTTTAAGTGTTCTTATACAACTTGGCAATTAGAAATAAAAACACAAAAAACAAGATTTGTTGCGCAAATAAATTTCCACGTTAAAGCCAAATGCAGCTATATCCCCCTTATTTTACTTAGCTTGCCAAAGATAGTCGGTTTATTATTATTATTATTATTATTATTATTATTATTATTATTATTATTATTATTTATTTATTTATTTTATTGTATTTTATTTTATTTATTTATTTATTTATTTATTTTTTTAAAGTACTCCGGTGATTTCCCTCTACCTTCCCGGCATTGTCCGCCTCTACAAAAGAATCTTGACTGTGGTATCAAACATTATAACTCCATTTTACTTCTCCTTTATTTTCCTGGCATATGCTGGTTCTGATTTTTAAGTAATTTTATGCAAATAAATATTGTATTTTGTTATTATTGTTTAAACGTTGCAAAATCAAATGGCGTCTAATATATATCATGCTTCAATGAAGACCCTGCCATGACTTACTAACAGGTCATTTTAGTAAATCAGACCTATAAAATTTTTGGATTATCCATACTGGTTTTTCTTTGTTTCAATGTCATCAAACTTTAGTTAGAAATTTGACACATGCGATAGAGACCAGTCCTATATTTTTATTAATTGATGCAACGATTGTTTTGATGTCAAATTGTATATTCTTATTAGTAGGAGGTTTATATTAAATACAAAATTTACTTGCCGATCCAGTCCGAAACAGAATCAATCAACGTGCCCCTTACTTTAATTTTGGTATATATGAGAGATATGCTTTTAAGATAAGTACATATATATTGTCATAAAGCATTTTTAACAATTTTATCTTTAAATACATTAAAAAAAACGCTTTATGTTAAAAACATTAAAAATGTTTTATGACACTAGTATTCCTCATAATTTTTGATAATCTGTTCATATTGATAATACATAATAAGATAAAAAAAAAAATTAACATTATCTAGTTCAGCATTTAGCATGCAAAAAGTAAACTATAACGAAAAAAATATTTGTGAAGAACTCCCTTAGCTGCTTTACAGGTCTCAATGCGTCTTGTAGTACTGCGAACTTAACAAGAGTCCAATAGGCCTTAACGCTCACCTGAGGATATGTCCAAAATTGTTTGCAAAGTGCAATAGACAATATATTCAGTACAGAAACTTTATAAGTTTTCTCAAGTTTAGAACTGCCACAAAACTTAAACAGAAATATATCCAGTAACATTTCATTTATAAGTAGCTTATATAATATGCATTAAGTAAATGTAGTACAACGAATAATTTCCAAATCATTAACCAATTTCAGTATACTTATGCAACTATGTCCTTGACCTTTAAACATATATGACCTTGAACCATATATGATCGTCATGTCAATACCAACAATATTCTAATATAATGATGAGGAATGAATTTCCGAAATGTGCACATCTGGCACATCAAAATTTAACTGGTATTTGTTTTATATATTTATACATTGCCTTTACGAAAAGTTAATTGTTTTCAAGATAATTAGCAATTTAAGTATTCTTTTGCACCCGTGACCTTGACCTTTAAACATATGACCTTGAGTTATATATCAAAATGATTGCCATGTCAATACCTACAATATTCTAATATACATGCCTATATAAAAAGTTAATAATTTTCAAGATAATTAGCAATTTAAGTCTTCTTTAGTTGTGACCTTAACCTTTCAACATATGACCTTTAACCATATATCAAAATGATCCTCATTTTTATACCTACAATGTTCTAATATACATGCCTATACAAAAAGTTTATAGTTTTGAAGATAATTAGCAATTTAAGTCTTCTTTTGCAGCTGTGACCTTGACCTTTGAACATATGACCTTGAATCATATATCAAAATGATTGTCATGTCTATACCTACAATTTTCTAATATACGAGCCTATAAAAAGTTAATAGTTTTCAAGATAATTAGCAATTTAAGTCTTTTGCAGCTGTGATCTTGACCTTTCAACATATGAACTTGAACCATATATCAAAATGATCCTCATATCAATACCTACAATGTTCTAATATACATGGCCATACAAAAAGTTAATAGTTTTAAAGATAATAAGCAATTTAAGTATTCTTTTGCAGCTTTGACCTTGACCTTTTATCATATGACTTTGAACCATATATCAAATGAATGTCATGTCAATACCTACAATGTTCTGATATACATGCCTATACAAAAAAGTTAATAGTTTTCAAGGTAATTAGCAATTTCAGATTTCTTTTGCAGTTGTGACCTTGACCTTTCAACATATGACCTTGAACCATATATCAAAATGATCGTTGTTGCAATACCTACAATATTCTAATACATATGCCTATACAAAAAGTTTATAGTTTTCAAATATAGTGACGGACAAATACATAATTTTTAGCAATTTCCCCACTCAGTGCCTTACAATTTCCCTATTTTGAGCCCCATGGCTACCATTTGTGCAAATAGTAAACTACATGACCTAAGGATGTTATAAATGAAATAAATAAGGTATATCTCTTGTAGATTCAGAGGAGAAGATTTTTTAAAGTTTTTCACTATTTTCTCCCTTATGGGGCCCCAAGGGGACATAATTCTTTCATTTGTGCAAATCTAAAAGGGCTTCACCCAGGCATGATGGTTACCGAGTTTCATTAAAGTTGGCCCGGTGGTTTTGGAGAAGAAGATTAAAATGTGAAAAGTTTACGCACGACGCACGAAGATAGATAGCAATAGCTCATCTGAGCTTTCAGCTCAGGTAAGCTAATTATGTGTATCAAAGCATTGGTCATATTGTCCAGATATATATATGGCAAGTTTGCAGCCCTTGGGCTTTGATGAACAAACAGGGTGTTCAAGTGGCGCAGTGGTTAGCGCTTCCGCCTATCACCAATGCGACCGGGGTTCGATTCCCAGCGTCGTATGTGATAAGGTATGAGGTCACCTGCTTGAGCACGTGGGTTTTTCTCCGGGTTCTCCGGTTTTCCTCCCACAATAAGACCTCACGCGAGCTACAATTCGGGCCAACGAGCTAGATTAATATAAGTTACATAACTTGTTTCTAAATCGTTGTAAAAGAAATAAAGAAATAAAGTTTATATGAACAAACAGCGAAACTTGCTTCGATATCAAATGAAAGAATCTTGACTAGAGTGTACTTATCATTTCAGCTTAAAGCTTAGAAATGTTGTCACGTGCTACTTTTGATTTTTTCAGAATTCAAAAGTAGCAAAAATAATTAAGTTAAGTTATTCAAAATAAATGTTAATAACTTCCTTTCCTTAACTTAAATATTTTCTTTACATTTAAAACATTTTCTTATAAAAATAAATTTAAAGAAATTCTTAAGTTAAGGAATGATTGTGAAACCAGGGCCAGTTGTCTTAACAATATCCCTAAAAATAAACAAAATGCAAAAAAGAATATATGTGGCATGAATAATCTCAAGGAGTCACTCAATTTGAAGTCGATATATTTCGAAAAAAGCTTACTAAATAAATCTTTATAAAAATAATCAAATTCATGAAAAAAAGATTAACTGTAGAAAATTAATTTAAAGCAGACCCTTTAAATGAAAATAGAATCAAGATGTTGGTTATTTAATCAAAAATATTTTTAAAATGATTTTTTCAAAGAAATATTACAATTCAAAAGTATAACATGACAATGTAATTACTTACAGTTAGAGTGTCTGCTTTCTGATATATAGATCTAACGTTATTCTTTTTCTTAAATCCTTGCAATCCCTAAAGAAACGAGATTTTCAGCACCTTGATAGCCACTCAAGATGGTATAAAATAAATGTCGACAGAACATCGACCCGTATTGTATACTATAGTTAATGAATCAGTGGGCGCAATTTACAAATTATCTTTACATTAATAATGCATATGTTCAATGCAATCTCTGCAGATTTAACTACAGGTAGCAGGAACTATACGTTTTTATGCGGAGTTTATATTCTCGAATAACGCCATTATGACACTTGCTTCATTGCAACAAATCGTATCTTTAAATTAATTGGCGTTTTCATTACAGCAAATTTATGATAGAAAAAATTATTGATGACGTATCACTGACCTATAAACATTTGACATAATTTAAGAGATTTTTAAAAAGCGTGCATTTTTACTGTGAAATATGCTAAATGTGTTTTATTATTATTATTATTATTATTATTGTTGTTGTTGTTATATTGCTATTGTTATAATTTTAATTAATTAATTAATTATTATTATTATTAATCAACAATAGAACAGGGCTCTGCGATTAGTAATTTGAAGTATCCGTGTTTTACTGTTAGACCAAACTAACAAGCACAGTAAATTATCGAGTACCTTTAGATGAAACTGATAATGGTTCTACCAAGTTGTTCTCTCTATTTTAAGTAGCAATTTTACAAAATTGCTGATTTTAAGATTACTTGTTTTGAATGAATATTGTTGCTAAAACTAAACAGGAAATACTCGTCCGGTACACGTGTTAATCCTCCATTGTTCGTGCTGTTTATATTATATATTTACCATATGAAAGATTTACAAACTGGTCTTATTTTATTTTAAAGACTTAACATTTATTACAGTCTATTTTTTCGTATATCGACTGATTGTAACAAGGTCAATGTGAAGTTGACCTATATCTACGTCTTCTTAAAGGTCTGACAATAAACGCTTTCCAGCTTTTTTGGAGTATTAAATGAAAGGATGCTTGACTTCTATTTATCTTTCCGTTGGAAGACGAAAAAACATTCACCGATTGTTTTAATTATTGTTTCAATCCAAATCAAAAATACAGTTTAATTATGGAATTTATTGCCCAAGTCATGATTTCTTTTGCTAATATCAAGGCGGTCAGTTTCGGGACAGTGGAGAAAACTGGAGTACTCGCAGAAAACAAACGACCTTCAGCTAGCAAACGGACAAAATTTCTCGCATCAGAATCTGCCCAAAGTATGATTCGAACCTAGGCGGTGACAAATACTGTGATTCATAAGCGCCTGCTTAGCTTTAAACCATTGGGCCAACAAGGTCCTCGCAATCTAAGTTATGGGTCCAACCCAAGAGTTCCTACTGACTATTAAAGTTAACCCAGTGTTCTTTTAAAATGAAAAACAGTAAGTAAACTAAAATTTTTCCATGTGCCCATTCTAAAATTCAATATAAATGAGATATTCAAAATCAGTACACGACAATTAAAATGAGAAAATTCAAAATCAGCACTTGAAAATTACCCCTTTCTATGCAAGCTGGCAAATTTAGCGTCATTTTAACCATGGATAGTCACCAAAGAAATTCATCCTTATATTTGAGTGACAAACTACAAAATAAAAAAGAAAATTATTACACTGGTTTAATATCGTTAATATAAACAATGTGCGATTTCACGGTGTATACAAAACATTTCAAACATGATATATATATGACATAGATATAAAACACGTGAAAAACGAAATAATATCAAAGACAAAAATATGCCATTTTAAGAAATAATTAAACCCGTTTTTTTCACTCGTGTTCAGCTAAAGTATCTTCTATAGCTTTCCTCTGTGCTTTTAGTTCCTCCATTCTCAGGCCTATAGATTTTACCAGTTGTTCTTTTTGATTGTCGTTAAGTTTGTTCAGCAACTTTTCATACTCCTCTAAAGTTTCTGCCACGGCGTCCTGCGCATCCTGTAAATCATCTGAAAAATACACTGTCCCTTGACTCTCACGCTGAAATTAAAAAGACAGAGATTAACGCCGTGTAATGTGCTAAATGGTTGTACTAATATGTCATGATAATGAAGACATACATGTACCATAAATAGGACAACAAAATTTGTAAATAAATGGCAAATATCAACCTACAACATGACGCGACAAACATATGAAAATAAGATAAAAAGACAGAAGCTAAACAAATATTAAGAACATGCATCGAAAGCATATAGAACTCTATATAGGCTCCAGTGAAATCGGTCATATATTTTTTAATCCTCTTCAGTTTCTTCACAGTGCTGCTTTATACACCGTTACAGCCATTTTTGCACGTGTCAGATATTATAATGATAAATGGCATCTCGTCGGTATTGATAATGCTACGTCTTGATCGACTTGTTCAATCCAGATCTAGTTTTAGCTAAAAATCTCTGTAAGACCGAATCAAACTTCTTAACCATAATATTACAAAAAGGAAAGAGTTCCTTTGGTACCCCCACTCAAACATACACTAATATATATACTAAACAGGTAAGATATAGTATATATCGTACACGTTAAGTAGAGGTACAAAAGGAACTCTTACCCAATTAATAGTCCCCAGTTCATTACAGAGATAATTTAAAATGGCAAATAAAATGTAGATTCATGCCGTACTCTTATAAGCCTACATGGCAGACTAAATCTTCACTACAGTATACTTTAAACATTCTAGCATCATTATTACTAAACTTACCGCATCTTGAAGCAGTTCTCGTGCTTCTGAAAACTTATCACTTAGTTGATCCATTAACGTTTTTAAGCTTTTCTCGTCAATATTTGAATGACAAAGTTTCTTTTGTGATATACAAAACGTCCTCCTATGTGTATAAGATTCCGTATAAATTGCCAATTTTGGCTGATGTACATGGTGCTCTAGTACATAGCTGTCTCAAAAACGAAGCCTTCCTAGCAGTGTTTACATTGCAGAGAAACCTCATGGTCAGTGATAGGGTTCATTTGTCGGTGAAGTGGGAAATTGACACCTGGAAGAAAATGACTTAATGTTGGGCTACAAGACAAACCGATACACTCAGACTTAAAACCGATATGCAACTTCTGGTGGTTCCCTTCAGTTGTTCTTTACAGAAGAAAAAATTTAATCAGTATCTTTGTTCATTATCAATTTTAAAGGGCAAAATAGATCTAGTTTTTATGAGAAATTCAAAAAAAAAAAAACCAAAGTTTAATAAATCGCGTAAAAAAAGTCTTGAAGTTAAGATGTCACTGTATCTATCTAAGGACTCCGAGTGACCACCAGTATCATTGGAAATGTCACAGAATTGTCGACCGTCAGTTATTTTGTCCGAAACCTGAGATCTGTTTTATATATATTATGTATAGTGTTAGAATGGGCCTTTATCAATGAAAAATAAACTTATATCACTGATTTGAATCCAACTTATCTTCGATTAAATTATGAATTATTAAATTTGAATAATGTGAACTTGTTTAAAAACTTCGATTCTTCTCATACGATTCTTCATCTGGGTATTAATTTTTCTCTATATATAGACCCTATTGCGATGTTGCAGAAACAAAATAAATAAATAAATAAATAAATAAGAATTAAATTGTGTAATCCATTTCAACTTTGAAGTTATGAAATACCCATACAAAGAAGCATGTTGTTCAATTAATCATTTCTGGTCATCTAGCGATTTTTTCTAAAGTGGAAATAGTTCAACTTTAGCAAAAGAAAAGAAATTTTAATACAAGTTTCATTCAGTAATAATGGATTTTATTAAAAATTGATTTAATATTAACTTTGTCATAATAATAAATTCATGTTTTTATTATCAACTAGCCTGGGTAATCCAGAAAAGCAAAAATTATTTTTTCGTCGGGGTTTTTTTTGGTCTAGATCTCATGCATTATAATTTACCCTTACTAGACTGGAAGAGGATCTTTTTGCGTGATGGAGCGTAATTGAACGACAGGGGGTCTGTCCAAGGCGTTGCTAATGAAAAAGGGAGGTAAATCTCACGTTGGGGCTCGACGGGGATTATTCAAAAAGCCGAAAACGTTCTATTTCTGCAGACATGCAACTGAACTAGATACATATTTCAAAAACAGTCAAGCGGTTTTAAACAAATAATTTGTGTATGAAACACTTATAACATATTATTTATTAAATAATATTTCCTAAATCTTCTGGCTCTTTTTCTAAATTCGGGATCTTTAGTTTTCCGACTAAGCTGTGAAAATGGGCAACAATATTAAAATAAATTAAGAAATTGTTAATAAAATAAATAAATAAATAATAAAAAAACAACAACAAATGAGGCAAGAAACTAAGACAAGAAAAGTGGAATGAGGTATCAAAATAGGTAGCAAATAAAATACAATTAAGAAATTTGTAAATAAATAAATAAAAAAATAAATAAAAATAAATAAATAACATGATAAATAAATAAAAACAAAACAAAAAACAAACAAATGAAGCAAGAAAGAAAGAAAAGAGAAGTGGTATGAGGTATCAAAGTTGGTAACATTTAGAAATTTGTAAATTAAAAAAAAAAAAACAAGAGAAGCAAGAAAGTGGGACAAGAAAGGTGGAATGAGGTATCAAAATGGGTACAGTTAAGAAATTTGTAAGTAAAAACAAAAAATATCAACTGAAGCAAGAAAATAAGACAAGAGAAGTGGATTAAAGTATGGAGATTTTACGCCTAAGTCAGTTTGATGTGGAGTAATGGAGTTTAACTCCCCAGTCAAGATTATTGTCGACCGGTGAAGAGTTTTAAGTAAAGATTAAGAGTGGGTTAAAATAATGGAGTTCTACGCCCAGACAAAAATTCTGCCACTTAAACCGAGGTGTTTAGTGCTGAGATGATTTCAAGGAATAGACCACATAAAACAACTTAAACTGAGAAACACTGACTCGCACCCAGCGTTTTACAACCATTATAAAAATGAGCAACCGGAAGAGTAACAGCACCAGAAACAGAAGCCAAGCATAAAGAAGCGCCAAAACAAGCTCAAAGCTTCACAACGGCGTCTACATGAATGAATGAATGAATGAATGAATGAATGAATGACAAACTTACTCAGTCTGTAAATGATTTTTATTATACCACTCCGTCAACAAGGTCCCAGATAAAGAAATAAAAAGATAAACCTGTATATAGTATTGAACTACGGTGATTTTGTGTATTTTTATTTTGGCAAGGCATTCATTAAATGCAGTGGCAAAACCATGGATGTTTCCAGAGTTGTGGTTAAAGTCAGTTTTAGCCCTAACCACCCCGTAAAAACCACGAAAAGCATGTGAAAAAATTATTGACCATATATATAAGTAAAAAATACAGTATGGGCAAATATAATATATCGCGTAACTTTTTTTTATTTTATTTTCATTACGGTCATTGCAAAATTTATATGTAATTGTTTTATAATAATAAAAATAATAATCATGAATAATAATAATAATAATAATAATAATAATATTATTATTATTATTATTAATAAAATATTTATAATAATAATAATAATGACTTTGATGATGATGATGATAAAAATAATAAAAATAATAATAATAATAATAATAATAATAATAATAATAATAATAATAATAATAACATTATTATTATTTGTAAAGTTGTAAGATTGATTTTTTTAAAACTTCTATAATAAATATGTCTGTTTTACAATAAAAGTATTCTTTGACTTAAACCATTTTATTTTTGTATTGTATTGTATTGTATTGTATTGTATTGTATTGTATTGTATTGTATTGTATTGTAGTATCGTATCGTATCGTATCGTATCGTATCGTATCGTATCGTATCGTATCGTATTGTATTGTATGTATGTCATTTCATTTCATTTCTTATTATTTTTTCTCAGCTTTTTTTTTTTTTTAAATATGAAAATAGAAAATACATGTTTACCTAGTAAGTATATGGACTTGGGTCAGATGCTTTGGAACGCTATTTATTATCCCTTACACCGCTCCGTGTTGTTGCGCATGCACAGGAAGAACAATCAATAGGAAGTTACCCGTATGTTGCATTCAGCAATCCTCCTGTGTGATGTGTATCAGGTAATATTGTATAATTTTTTTACAGTTTGGTAAATTTAGCCTGTAATATCACATGTAATGTTGTTCATTGATAAATTTAATGTTCATTTTTTACACATGACAAGAGTTACGGCGAAATTTTAGCTTGACATGGCGTAAATAATATAACAACATCCCGGCCTTGACAATGTGGCTTCCATGCTTGTTGTGAACGTCTTGGCGATATGTATATATACTTTCCCCGTCAAAATGCGACATGTATCGAACTTCGTAGTGCCGCATCACCGTCAAATTCTTTATGTGATACATCATTGTATGTAAATTACTATTTTTTCAGTGTCTAATCTTGGAAGTTAATTAATCGTCTTAAACAACATCACAAACCAAATATGATTTGTGAAATCTTTGGTGTAATCATATTGTTACATGTTTCCAATCCTGGAAACAAATGGTTATAATAATTATTGCTCGAGTTTCTGAGATAAATATATGTAAAGAATTTGGCGTAATTACTAAACTAATTTTGATAGTAATTGGGTCAGATAACTTATTTTACTTTTATGACGTGGTGTTTCATACCAGAGGTTTTTCTACACTACAATTTTATACATCTTTATCACAAGGGGACCAAGATCTTTCACTACAATGATTGAACTGTCTGTCCACCTATTAAGCCCCTTATGTCACATTTTCACAGTACCAATCTATTAGTCAGCCTTTTCCCAGGGTTAGAATAGACCCAAAATGTAAGAGGAAGAAGGGAAAATGCATTAACCAAACTTTGGCTCAAACCCGAGACCTTTCTAAAGTTAGCAGAGCACTCTACCAACTGAGCTACTACATCATCTTTCAAGCCTGATCTTTAACATTTTTCCCTTTTATCTATGCAACTACCTGGAATTAATACCACTAGGTTCCACCCTAGGTTCAGTGTATCGATTGATCACTCTCAACTTGGACGTGTGTATGAGTATGGAAAGACTTCCTTTTGTACCCTTTACTTAAATTTTAATTCAATTAAAATTGCTTAAAATGATGAAATCATGCCATTTTGAACATTTCTGTGAAAAGTAAATTATGAAAAAATTGTCATAGAATTTAATGTGTGGGGGTTACAAAAGGAAGTCTTACCTGTGAATATTACAAACACAACACACTAAACCTTACCCAAACAAGTGACCCTGTAAAGGTTCCATGACATATTGACTGGGCCAACTTGTTAATTGGCCACTACACAGGCTGGGATAGTCCCAAAATGATTGTTTTCCTCCACTTTTTCTTTCTGATGAAACCTATTTTTGGTTACTTAGAACACTACTTTGTAAATAAATTACATATATGAATTATTGTTTCTGTTTAAGCTGCCTTTGAGGCTTAAAAAATCTACCCATGACATATTGTAACAGGAGCATGTTATCTCTACTGTACATAAAAAAATGTTAATTGCTCACCTTTGCAACCTCCTACATGTAGTACTATTTACCAGTAGGTTATTCTTATAAAAGCTTCACTATGAAAAACCAGGCTTAGTGAGCAAAAGGAACACTTTTGGACACACATCTTTTAATATGGTCAAAATTGATAACTTGCTCTTGTTTTTGGTAATTGAAACATTGTACAGTTGGTCTTGTCCTTCCTAACTTTCTTTTTCTTGTTTTACTACTTTTAGACCACAGAGAATTAGAAAGATACATGTTCATCATGTATAAAGGTACTATAAGCCAAGTTCTCTATATGATTTATAATTAACCTATCACCAGAAATGGATATATCACTCAAATTTAATGCAGTACACATAAATCTTTGTTAATTATCTCCCTTTATGATAAAAACACATATCTGGTAATAGGTTTTTTTTTTTCAAAACTACAGGTATGGTTATCGGGTGACATTTATATGAATTTTTAATTATGTTGACCTTTATGGGAATCATTGTGAGAGAAATTTATGTACTAATTTAAAATTACTTTGAACACAGTCAAAATATTAACCAGACAAGTTGATGAATATTTTTGTGTGTCACCTTGTAACACCCGTAGTTCATATTGTCAACTGAAATAACTATCAGCTTTTGTTATGTATCTATACACTATTGACTTGATTTAAATTTGGAGACATGACAACTTTTTTTTTTTTAATTTTATGATTGACTGTTCTTACCAGACCTCTCCAGACTTAAAAACACAATTACCATGATTATGATTAAAGTTTGTATCATTTCTTATACTGGTAACTGATATTGACAGATTAACTTAAGACAGAGCACTAATTGAAATATCTAAACATTGGAAATGAAACTTTCTATAAATATGACCAGTTACACTGAGAAGTTTTAAGTTCATAGTTTATTCAAAGTCCTTTATTCTTATTACAGATGCAACTGATGATATGCCTGCAAGTTCCACGGAAAACTGTTCCTATATAGAGGAGACTCTAAGGTCATCCATCGCTGGGAAAAAGAGTTTAGACAATCAGCTCTTATCCTCTTCCAAGCGAATTCTTCTCAATAAAATTGAGTTTAAAGCAGCTGAAAAGCCATATTCACTGCAGATAGATTCATTGAGATCCAAATACATCCCGCTCAATCCATCTAAAGATTATAACCAGTCTAACTGTAATGAAAGTAATGATACTTCTAACAAAGGTAAATGTTATAAAGTTATTTGTGTGTTTAGTTATAATTTCTCAAATGAAAGTCTGAAAGTTACAAGACATCCTCTTGCACCACTTGTGTTAAGTCAATGTCTTTTGTATTTTAGGGCAATCAGAACTCGATGCCTTTTTCATAACACTTTTAACTTACAATTAGGTAGTTTTTGATCTACATTAATGTCTTAATAATAATATGTGTAATAATCTTTACTGGCAGTAAATGTCCGATTCACTCAATTATTCTTTTATTACTGGTGGCGTATAAAAACTTTTTAGATATACATGTCCAATTAAATCATTTTTACTAACTATGTTTTTCAGCTTCAAAGATGGTAAACAACAGTGATAGTTTGGATGGATTCCCCGTCCCTTCTGTTGTACTTTATCCTGAAGACAAGGTTATACTAGAATGGAAAAGATTTCAGAAAGTTGGTGCAGGTTTGATCAACATGGGAAACACATGTTTCCTAAACTCCATACTACAATGCCTTACTTACACAGCGCCACTTGCCAACTACTGCATGACTGAAGAGCATAATATTGCTTGTAAGAATTGTATTTAAATTTGATAAAATGTTAAAGTGTTATCTCTAATGACATTCATTAGCTAATTAAAACGTATTAGACATTTTTACAGTAACTTGTAAGGTAGGGATTTAATTTTTTAATGTTCTAATTTAATCCTGGTAACATTAATTCTGTTTCTGATTGATATGCAAAGAATTTTTTTTCTTCTAAATTTATTTTTGTGTCACAAAAGTAACAAGGCCAATAAACCATATTTAGATTATTGTTTGCAGTTATACAACAGTTGATAATCTATATCCTTTTTGCTTCTACAGGTAAACAAGCAGGGTTTTGTATGATGTGTGAAGTACAGCGCCACATAAAGAGATCTTGTGAAAATACTGGAAATTCCATCAAGCCACAGGCAATTCTCCAGAAATTAAAAAGTAAGGTTTAAGTAATCATATCTTTTTTTTTGTTTTTTTTTTGAATTCATCTAAGTTTTTGTCTAGTTTGTACAAATTGCAAGAGATTATGTCATTTCCTTGGCATGCATGTGAAGGAATTTACAGAGTTAAAATTTCATGCATCAGATATGCCGTCAGATCTACATTTATGTATTTGAGAAAATTGTCACCAGCATACTATGTTATACTTCATATTATTGGTGGTAAACTATTTTTTTCTTTCATAAATGAATTTGTTTACATTTTCCAGTAAAAATTGCAATATTCCTAGAATTTGTGGCAATTTCCAAAATATCCACACAAAAATTATATGGCTCTGATCAAGTGATAGGCAGTTAAACACTCGCTTTATCTTTTACAGCTAACTTATGATACATTTTCCAGATACGTGTACCTTTTCTCTATACAGATCAGTTTAAAACATGTATTTCTTTTTATAAACTGGTTTGAGGTGATTTCACATGTTTGCCTATATTATGTAGAATAACTTACATTTGGTGTGTGATCTTTTTTTACAGTGATTGCTAAACACATGCAATGGGGAAGGCAAGAAGATGCTCATGAGTTTCTTAGATATGTTGTTGATGCCATGCAAAGATCCTGCTTGAATGGTCACACAAAGTAAGTCTATATACATTCACCATAATAAACTTGCTTCTTGTTTAAAGAGAGGAAAAGATAGGGATATAACAAGGAAGATAATTAATGTTGAATTGATGATCTTATTAAAAGAAGTTACTTCCTGGTTAAGTAATTGAAACAGTTTGTTCAGCTTTATACAAACTGAAAGTACGGCGTGGAACCTAAAAGTAGCCAGAAGGAAAGTAAGACTTGAAAAGAACAAGCTTGTGTTTCCTACATTTATTAATGTTTATACAATTTCTATTTTAATAATAAATTTTTTTCTTTATTTTTTTTTTCCAGATTAGATAAATTTAGTAAAGAAACCACAGTGGTTAATCAGATATTTGGTGGCTTTCTCAGAAGTCAAGGTAAGTACAATAATATACTTGTCTATCATAATGACTAATTGTAGTAATAATATATGGATTATGGAAAGCAACAAACAATATACTTGAATGTCACTTTTCTTTTGGTATTAAATGTAGAAATTATATGTATGCAAATGGTCTACTTAAAATATACATTGTTTTGTTACTTTAAAGAAAGCAATATATTTATTCTTTACATGGTTGCTTGATAAAATTTCTCATTTGATTTAATTACATTTTTTTTTCTATTTTCAGTTCAGTGTATGAGGTGCAAAGAAAAGTCTAATACTTATGATCCATTCATGGATATTAGCTTAGATATAAAGGTATTTTTAATTTTTTTTTTTTTTGTCTTAGCCATAATACATAATTGTTTCAGTGTAACTTGATCGAGTTGATTTCTGTCAAATGCAAATTTTTATATTCACCAATTTCAGCATTTGAGTGATCTGAATTAAGTGCTGTCTAAAACTTTGAATTGAAATAGTTATTCATAACATAAATATACATGTATTTTGTTCTAGATAAGTATAACAGTAAATTTAATTTTAATCCCCAAAATTTTGATTTGAGAAGAACTTGATACTAGCATACATGCAATTTATCAAGCACTAAAACCTTAGAACTATAGTTTCATGTCTTTTATCTCTTTCAGAGTTCTCAAACAGTAGAGAAAGCATTTGAAAAGTACGTGCAACCAGAGACATTAGACAATGATAATGCATACATGTGCACAAAGTAAGTGTTTCATTATTATCATCTTCAGTTACTTTAGATTAAGGTGCAGGTTCAGAAGCATTGTCTACACTAGTAGACTTCAGATGAATGGCTAGCTGTACGCATGACAGATTTCACCCTATTTCTCCATTTGTTTATAATATGTATTATTTTTTTCTTTTAATAACATAGTATAAGACTTGCAGAGCAATGTCATTGGTTAGGCTTCTTCTTTGGCAGAAACTAGAGTGAGAAATTTGTTAAGAAGTCACTCTGGTTTCCTCCACACTCTTTCTAGAACTGACACCTCAATATAAAAAAAAATAATCTTGACTAGGGCAATAAACATTGGTTCACTTCCCCAAGCATTTAAAGAAAAAAATCAGCCTTATTCTGATTAAATGATACGTACAGCAATTTTTTGAATATAAAACTTAAGTGTTTTTTAAAGAATGTATGTAATTTAGTGCCTGGCGATTAATGTTTTGTCTGATTTTCTTTGAGAGAAACTTAAAAAAAAATAATGTTCTTTCTTTTTCAGCTGCAAACAAAAAGTCCCAGCACATAAAAGATTCTCTATTCATAAGGCACCAAATGTATTGACAGTGTCTTTAAAAAGGTAATTGATTGAAACCGTCTGTAACTTTTCTACATATTTGTGTTGTATCGGATGTTTTTAGATGTGCAGTTTATATCTGGTTAATTTGTTTTATCTGAAAGCCATCATTATTTAAATGGGTTCATGGTGTTGTATAAAAGTTTTAAATAAAATAAAACCAGTTAGATTTCTTTTTTATCTGTCATACTTTATTGGCATTTTTGAAAGGTTGTTGATTAACTTAAAAATGAAACATTTCTGTTGATGTGGTTTTCATGTTTGTTGTACTTAACGCCATGTATTTTTACTGGATTTGTTAATATTTTGACTTGATGATCGCATGATTCCCATTTATATTGCAGGTTTGATTACCACAGATTTAATGGAAAGATCAGCCGTCACGTTAACTTCTCAGAAACTTTAAATCTAAGACCATATATGAGCACAAAACAGGTACTTTATCAGCCATCTTTTTGTATCCATAAATTAACATGTTTGCATGTTTAAGTTGCTAGTAATTTGTTCTATTTATTTTTCCAAGTACACCTGTTTTAAATTTACAATTTCTGTTGGCTCAATTTTTGTGTACATGTTACTGTATGCTTTTACTCCTAGGTCATATTGAATATGAAAAAAAATTCAACACAGTAATTACCTTGTTTTATTAACACTTTCAGGGAGAGCCAATCTACTACAACCTGTATGCTGTACTTGTACATTCAGGTTATCACTGTAATGCTGGACATTATTTTTGCTATATCAAATCACCAAGTCAGACATGGTACTGCATGAATGATTCAATGGTAAGTTTAACTTGAACTATCTACCATAAACAATTGACATTATATTCTTGACAGATAGTTGGATATCCTCATTAGTGCCTAGGTTCAATGAGACCCTAGTGTAAAAAGATTGGCAGTTTGTTGCCATACATATATGTCTTTGGTTCCCTCTGCCACACAAGAATTGAACCTACTCTCTAGATTTTTAGCGTGATTGTAGCACATCATGTCACTGTTGCAGGTGCTGGCTTCTGAGACATAAGTTTTTTATTTAATAATGTGTAGGCAAGCTGTGTTCTAATGCAGCTCTAAGAAAGTATTAAAATTTATACAAAAAATTTTGTTGTTACAGGTCCAGCAAGTTAGTGCTTCCAGAGTGTTTTCTACTGAGGCCTACCTGCTCTTCTATATCAGGTCTCCCAGCTCAAATAGAAAAAAGGTGAGTCGGAGTTAAGCCTTATTTGTACCATATTTTATATAGATTTTAAGGTTTGAACAGGGCTTGCTGTATACTAAGCTCACATTTTGTACTGATAATAGTTGGAATAAAGCTCCAAATGTTGGCTGTTTACCTAGCACCATTGTATTACAAAAGATAATTTTTTAATTAAATTGTATAAGATGTATAACTCGGTATGAAATTTTTTTTAAAAATATCTACATGATTTCAGAATTGTTGTTCAAGTGTATTTAGATATTTTAACAGATTTTTTATGCATATATTTGTTAGGTTTTGATAAACAATACAATGTATTTATTTGTTATAATTTATAGATGCCAGCTGGAGTTAGTGCTAATATTACAAATAACCATATTATGAACAATAAGAAGTTCAAGGGAATGAATGGCATGACAGGTAAGAATTGATCCAATAATTTAAAACGAAATCAGAAACAATGTCAAAAAAATAGGTCTGTTTAAAAGTCTGTTTTTCTTTTTCTTTTTTTTTTTTTTTCAAATGTAAGAGAACCAAACAAAAAAAAAAAACTATAATAATAATAATAACAATAAAAAAATGTGTTTCTCCATTTTAATCTGATAATACCATGGATTTGTCTTATTATTTTTATGTCCAGTCTTTGTTGTTATTGAAAAAGTAATACATGTACATATTGTTTATGTGTTCTGTTTTCAGGTCATCCAGGCAATGATATAGGATTTCCAGTTATAAGAAATACAAAAACATCTCTACTTCACAATGACGCAAAGCCAGCAACTTCAGGAACACCACTGCCAAATAAAAGAGACAAGGTGGCCTTTGGTATTAAACCACAGAGTGCCGTAAAAACACCTGAAACATCAAATGATGATAAACCAAGAATTGTCATGCAGATAAAAAATGGCAAAGTCACAACATATGAAAAGTCACCAAATGGAAAACAAAAAATTGTTAATGGTCCAGATAACCGAGCTGGCTTAGTGCCTTATGGAGAAGATTCTGACTCGGACACAGAACCTAAAGTAAAAACAGAAAAAAGAAAACGATCTCCACCAAAAATGGATAAAGATGAAAGCATGCCCTCATCTCCAAAGAAATTCAAGGAAAACAAAAAGTTGTTTGAAAATTCAGTTATATTTGATAAGAAGTTGAATGCCACAACCTCTGTGCCAGGAAATACCAATTTGTTGGAGACAGCTTTTGCCAAGGAGAAGCGCTTTAATAATGACATTAAAACCAACAAGAAACTGGATGGTTTGAATCTTATGATTAGTAAACCCAAAGACTCTGTGTTTAAATTTGACAGAGATTCCAGTTCTCTAAAGGGTCTGGAACATTCTAGCATTTCAGGAACATTACATTTAGGTAAAAACATGAATTCAACCACAAACTGGCTCGTACTTAACCAGGATGATGCACCTAGTCCCTCTGTTGGCTCAAATTCAAGTAAAGACAGTGTTAATTCAACTACAGAATGGCATGCCACTGAAAAGAAAGAAAGTGCAAAAATTCCAAAAGAGAGGCAACTCCTTGGATGGAAAGTTATTGACGAAAATCATCGTAATGGTGATATGAATGGATCTAAAGACAATCAGATTGGTAAATTGGGTTTGTCTGATAAGACAAAAGATGGTGCGAGTCATTCAAATCACACAAAATCAGCAGCTGATACAGAGATTAGGAAATGTGACATTCCTGTTACAAGTTATTCTGATACTCATTTGTTAAAGATGAAAGGTGATATGAACCACGTTGGTGACACTTATGTGAGTAGTTCTGACAAACAGAGCTTATTGTCTGGTGATGATTCAGAATACAGGGGCAGACGTAAAAAACACAAAAAACACAAAAAACATAAGAGAAATCATAGTGATATTAGATACAAAGAACTCATAAATGAAAGTGATTTGAGCTCTGACTCCAAAGTGAAAAAACACAAAAAGAAGAAGAAGCATAAGAGAGATAGAAAAGATGAAGATGATGAGGATAATAGAGAGGATAACCATCACAAGAAACGCAAACTTGACCAAGAAATAGAATCAGACAACAGCAGTGAATTTATGTGGGTTGAAAAAACAAAGGATTCAATGAGTGATACCAACCAAAATGCTGGTAAGTTTGAAGATTTTTTTTGCACGTGATATATTTTGACAGACAAGCTTCCTGGTGTTATTTGCAGCTCTTGCAACTGATGTCAGAAAATATGATAATCAATTTTCATCAGTTTTTGTTACACTTATTTACACACAGTTTAACAAATGCAAAAAATCGATTGACAGTAAACGGTATAAATTAGTGGAATTTTTATAGATGCATGTGCTAATTATTTATTTAAAAATCTTTTGTGAAATTAGAAATGTTTTACTATGACTTAATCCATGAACACTTGAAAAAAAATGAAATAGACCATTAAGGAAGTCACTGCTTGCAATATTGTCAGCTTGTGTAGAATGTTGCTGTATTCTATTGTTAGGTAACATAATTATGAATGCTTCTTGTTGTCTTTTTTATAGTCCCTGCACAGACATGGGATCACCATGTAAAAGATGGATATAAACGTCAGAAGAATGGGGTATCTGATACAAAAACAAATAGCTGGGATGGTAACAAATCATCCAGAGTAGCAGAGGAACTAGAAAAACAGTATTCACTTAATGGATATGGAATGTCAGGTTAGTTGTAGTTGTAATATTTAACTTGAATAATGAACTAGGAACAGTTGGGCTCTCATTCTCTCTCTCTCTCTCTCTCTCTCTCTCTCTCTCTCTCTCTCTCTCTCTCTCTCTCTCTCTCTTTCTCTCTCTCTCTCTCTCTCTCTCATATATCTACTAAAAGCCTTGAGAAATTAAACATCTAATAACATAATGTTTCACCTGAAAAGTATGCATAGATGTATGGTCAACATTGACATTGTTATCCACATAATTGACTGTAGATAAAAATGCTCTTTAGACAAAATGACATGTAAAAGATACTAGTAAATCTTTAGGAACAAATCATTTGGGAAAAGTTCATTTTGACTTCAGTTTTCTTATTAATGTATTTTAATGAAATAATCTTGTTGTTGATTTACAGTAAATTCTTGGGATGGTGGCCAAAATACCATAGACAAAGACAGTGAAAAGGAGAGACAAAGAGACAAAAAGAGACACTGGTCTGATGACTATGATGAAGACTTTGATAAAGGAAAGGTGGGTTGAAAACAAAACAAAGAATATAGATTTTTTTTTTTTTTTTTTTTTTTTTTTTTTGAAAAAGTTATCTGTATTATTTTTTGATATTGATTTTGACACTTGAATGTACATGTACTTTTGTGGTCCAGTGATTACTTAAGGATATATGAATATTCAGGTCCAGTAACCACTGAAATCGATCATTGATTTAAGAAGACAGTTTCCTTTGATATAGTAAAGTATGGGTTTACAGTATCTGATATTTTGACATTAAAAGGTGAACTAAGAAAAAATTGTGATAAGAAAAGTAGGAAAACAAACAAAGAATTTAAGGTAAACAGCCCTCAATTTTGTCGACTAAAATGGTCGCCAAATCGACCTAGAATTGTGTTTGGCGAGTTTAAATCTCAAAACGGTCGCCAGCTTGTCCACTTCTCATTTAAACAGCGGTGATCAGAAATCGGAATTTATGAGATCTGTATCATGTCCGCTTCAGATTAAGTAAAAAGTCATTTTTGCGCTTTACAATTACCGTATTCTTTATGTTACTCTTAAGCGTATGTGTGATAATGAAGCGAGTCGCAATTCCGTTTCAAGTGCAAACTCCCCTGTATCGTTTTCACTTCAGAGTTTAATAGTCAAAGTCATTTGTGTGCTTGACTCATCATTGGCATTTTTTATTGTCACTGTCAAGCGTATGTGTGAGCTAGAGGACGATAGGTCATTTTCATGATCATGTCTCAACTTCAGTTAAAAGCTGCATTAAGTTTTCCAAAGAAAAAATTAAAACAGTGCTAATCTAATTAATGATGTTCCTAATGAACAATGTTATATTTTGTTCAACGATAAAAGCTCGAATAAATACAGAAATTACAGTATTTACCCAGCAAGATGCAGCATTTGGGATCTAATATTACGTCATCAAAACCCGGGTCATTTAAACACAACTTTCAAAACGGTGAAATACGGTAAATTAAACACAGAACTTCGTTGAATTTGTCATTTGTGACTTAGTAAGGGATACATCACACCATTTCAAATACATCTGGATATTAATGAAGGACAATTAATGCAAACTGTCGTGTTTCACCTTCGATTCTAGGATTTTTCGTACATCCATGCGCATACTCCAAGCTCATAATTACCATCGTAAAACACTGACCAACCGGTCAGAGGATTCCGTTTATTTACAGCTAAAAGGAATGAAATTTTAGAAAATGAATGTCACGGATCGTGGTTAGAAGATATCTGTGTTTTTTTGTTTTTTTTAAATATATTTTTAGAAAATCAAAAAAAAAATTCAGAAAATTGAAAAACTTAATGCAGCTTTAACAAAATTTCTTAAAAGAAAAAGTACGCCAGACCCGGAGTTAACGGCGGATAAAATATCAAAAGAATCCGTTGCATCTCTCATGATGATCAAATAAATAGACAACAACAACACAACACCGTTTAAATTTCTTTAATTTGTTTAACAAACATTATAAAAAGCTTAAATTTCTTTATAATAATAATACTTTTTTTGCTTGGCGACCTAAAATAAGTACTTGGTTACCTGGAATTGCAGTTGGCCACCTGAAAATTTAAAATGGTAGCCAGTTGGCCAATTGTCTTTAAAACCCACTTTGAGGGCTGGTAAACAATCACATAAAAGTTCCATGTCTTGTGGATGTGTATTATATAGAATATTTTTTATTTGTATTTTAGATGAAAAAAGTAAAGAAAAGTCATTCAGAACACAACTATTTTTCTTCTTACAACCCCTTCCAGTCAGCTCAGGATGACAAAAACAGAGTAGGTATTATAATACATGTACATTTATCTATTGAAAATTATCCGAAGATCAGTTGGAAAAACATACATGTATACATGAATGGAAGAATATGCATTCTGTGTTGTAGGTATTAAAAACTACTGAAAGAAAATGTAATTTATTATTGGTAATATTTATTTGTTATCATTAAATATCAATCTTTTTAATTGTATGGTTACTACTGTATAGAATTTTATGTAAAACTGAAACATTTAAATATTCTGCATATTTAACTACCTTTCATAAATTTTTATCTTAAATTTCTCATTTTATATAAAGTAAAATACCATTTCTATTATTTTTAGTGGAGATTGAAAGAACCTGTCAAGTCTCAGTCATATCATAGTAGTTCACATCATCACCATAGCAACAGCAGCAGCCATCACCAAAGTAAACATTACCATAGAGACCATGGTTACCACAGTTCCTCAACCCATTACAGACATTAAAGTGTACTTTTTATGGATAATGAGAAGAGTGGCAGCATTATATATAGGACTGCAAAATGTGATTGATTTGAAAGATGAACATTTTATGTTGAAATTTTTCACCCAGTATATTTTTAAAAAATAATGATATGACTCATTTTCATCAGTCATATTGTTAAATTTTTTGGGGAAGTGAAAGAGTCAATTTTATTTTGAATACAGAGCGTTATGCTGTTGAGCGGTTGATTCCAGTGGTATGTGATATTAGATGTTTTGATTATTATATCCATGTCCATTAAGAGACATGTTTGTGATTGTGTTCCGTGTTATGTTTGTTAGCTTATTTATATCAAATGTTTATGATCAGTGTTGACAAAAAGTTTTAAAAGTCAGCTATGTTTATAGGTGTTGCTTTTGTTGAATACTTGCAAGCGCTTTTAAAAATAATAATATATTGAGTTCACCATATATAATGGCACATTTGAAAATCTCTGGTTTGAAAGTTCTGGTAACACCTGGTTGAGTTTGAATTGCTTGAATTGGAATGAATCACTTTTCAAAATAAAGAAATTGCCTGTATTCTAATTTATCTGGCATTCATTTATTTTTTAAAAAAAACTACAGATTCTTTTAATTTTTGTCAAATATTGCTTTTCAGGGGTATTTAAAAATCATACAGTACATACATAACTGTTTTTGAAAGTTGCATGCATCAAAATCTATTAATAGCAGGTCAGTTAACATTTAACTTTATATAGTAATCATGTCTGATCTTGTTTGACTACTTCAAAAGATCATAGCTAAAACAAAGGTATTTTTTTCTAGTCCTCAGCATTAACGTTTATTTCAATTTTTTATAATTAACCATATCTTACCATTAAGCTTGGTATAACGAGACATTGATCCACTCTTGTTACTGAAACAAATAGCTAAATAACTGCAACATTGAAGAAAAGTCTTATTTAATACTTTAGAAATTAAGGAAAATATTTGTTAGGTAATAAATGTTCTATAGAGATAGTTCTGGCCAGGAAATCAATTAAAAAAAAAAAAAGAAGACAAATTGACTTGGATAGAATTTCTTTGAAAAGAGGGGTAAACAATGATATTAAAATGACTGTGACTGAGAAAATGGGGACAGATGTGGTAAAAAAAAAGTTTAATATGACATCACATTATGATGTCAACAATTTTTTTTATACTAGTGACATACATGCAAGTTAATATTTCAAAGTAAGTTCTTCATATTGTTATATGATTTTTATAAACTGCGTAAACTTACAACATTATGCACGCAGTTGGTAAAAACATATTTGAGCAGCATATCTTTAAGTTGAAGCTAACTCCCAAAATGCCTGTTCTCATTACCTATTTAATATTCTTATGTACTGCTACCAATATAAAGAGGGTGATGCTCTCGTTTTTATAAGAAAAATTACAAAGTAACAAGGGCAAAAAAAAAAAAAAAAGTGAAAAAAAAAAAATAAAAAAATTTTAAAATGCTCATCTCGGACCCATTTTCTCAGTTGCAGTCACTTTGTGTTGTATGAATCTTGGAAAATTTTGGATTCGAAAATCAATTTAGGATATAGCGTTTCACATGTGTGTGTAATCATAAAGTAGACATCTAGTGACATCATGAGATTTCAATATACTTTTAAGTTATAATTTTTATATTATGGTCATTGAATCATTTTGACATTAAGTATTCAGGGTTGTAAAAAATAAGATGAGCTTACATGTATATCTTTTCAGAATCAGGTATTTCAATTTTGAATTAATCTCACCATTATAGTAATGAAACTATACACAGGAATTCAGTTTCTTTTTGATCCATTTTAATTTATTATTGTTTTAAAATTCTCTCCAGGTTTACAGTATTATATTTACTTCAAATATCTATTTTTAAGAAGAAAGCTATAATGCTTTTATCGTGCATGTAACAGAATGTTATTTTATTTGTTCAGTCTGCTTACTGCTTAATATCATGTTTTGGTACTAGTCATTAATATATATATCATTTTGTGTATTAGCATTTAGAAACCAAATTTACTGTCATGTGCAATTTCATGTAAAGCTTTTTATTTTCATTTTCAACCCGGTCCTATAACCTTTTTTAAAACTGGAGTTAGTAATGAACTGTACATTGTAAATCAGAGATGTTTGTGGGGAGATAGAATTTCACTGTATATTCAAGTTACATTTATGTACTTTAAATGACAATAGCATTTTTTCCCTTTCCTAGGCCCCCAAAAATATATTTTCATAAACCACAATTCCATGGAATTTTCTCCTTAATTTTAAAAAATATCAAAATCTCACCTCCAGATTTTAATCCCACAAATATTAATGATTTTACAGTAATATTTTTAAATGGTCTAGATTTTGGAAGAAAATTTTTGGTCTGTATTTCTCAGGGCAATGAATTAAAAAGGTGTTATATGAGATACTGAAATGCATACTCATTTCTAACCTTAAGTTTAAAATCCAGATGACCTTAAATATTGAAAAGGATATTGATGAAATTTCAAACAAGAATTGGATTTATTTTTATTTATTTTGCTGGAATCACTTATGAGATACCTTTTCATTTGAAACAGAAATGACTATTCTTACATATGCTGATTAATTTTTATCTAATTTTTATCTTAAGTAAAATTATGTTTAAATTCAACTCCATTTGTATAGATTTTTTTATTTATATCAATTTACTCAACAGGAAACATATGCTATTCAGGATTTTTTCAACTTAAAGAATGTATGTTTCTATAATCATGGTTGTACAAATAATTTTATGAGAAAGAGAAAAAAAGAGAGATATGCTAAGGGTTGCCATGTCTAGATATTTCAAGACACTAATAAAAACTGATGTAATATGTATTTTAAATCTTTTAGACTATAAAAGCTACAAAAAAATCAAATCATATTTACATGTAAACTGCCATATGAATTACCGGTACATGCCCATTTTAGACTGCCATCTGTCACTATATCATTTCTTCATATTAAATCATAAATTTTTCAGATTATTTCATGATTTTCAGAAATTTGGGAAAAAAATTTTTTGGGTAGTTGGTGCTCTTACATCTGATATGACTGAGATATCATGTGTTAAAGATTGAAAAGTCACATTAGATCATGAAAATGGCAACATTCCAAGAAAAAGGGGTTTTGAATTTAAATTTGCCTATATGTATACTCTTTACACATGTTCTTTCAGTTGTCAGACTTTCAAATTAAATAGTGTTTTAAAGATTTTAAAAATTAATTGTCAATGAAAATATGAAATTCTTTTAAAATTTGAATTTTGCCTTTTCTTTAAAATAAACTCAAACGAGTAAATTTGAGAAATGGAATTACATGTATAAGCTTTTTATTAAGAAAAGATTATGAATTTTTTTTGGAAAGTTACATTTTGATACCCTTTCCAATTTCATTAGTTCAGTTTTGATAGACACTGCACTACAGGGTTAATTTTAGTTAAGTTTTGTTACCGATTAAGGTGCTTTGTACTTAAGTTAAATGTTTTGTTACCAATTTAGTTTCTTTTTGTTTATTGTATTTATGTTAGTGTGTTACTGACATTGGACCTGTTCTAACAGGGCTGGGTACCTAATTTACTGGGCTTAGAACCTGTTCTAGCTGGGCTTGGTACCGGTTTTGGTCATCATACTTGGATCAGATCTCTGTTGAATTTTGTGAAAATTTAACAATAAGCAATACTTTATTGAAAAAGAAAGCCTTTTCCAAATTTATTTGCGAAGTGGAGATTTCATGAAATACGCAAGATGACAAAATGGTTACTTTTAGGATAGGTCCTATGCCAGTAGATTTTTATCTACTTTTTCTGAGTTAGGTCATGTAACGTTAATTTGTTATGATTTAAGTTTAAATTCTTTGTTGAGAATTCCAGTTTATGACTGATATTATTTTCCTTGTTGAATTACAGAGTTATTTATTGAATTATTATCCTAATTTTATATCAATATATGGTATAGTACATTATTTATTATAAAAAAAATAGCTGTAAGAGTTGATTAGGTGAATACCTTCCTAAAACATTTGATATAAGCTAAAAAATTTTATTTTAAGCAATTCTAGATAAGTATATTGTTTGATAATTCTTTTTTGATAATCATAAAAATCTTTTATTTAACAGATAAACTGAATCTTGAGAAAGACTTGTTTACACTTACAGTTTCTTCTTTTGGTTGAAATCACTGTTAACAAAAAATAAGGTATTCCTATACAGTATGATAGATATTGATTTACATACTTTTGGTAACACCATAGCTTTTGCAATATGACTAATTAAGAGGTCATAGGTTAAATGCACTTTAACTTCTGACCCCTTCTTTTTTTAACTACATGTATTTATTCCAAAATAAGTGATAGGACAGATAGGGATATACTTTGTATATTGTAATATATAGCTTTGTAATTAATACACTTTTAAGTTTTCATAGTCAGCAATATTATATGGAATGATATAATGAAAAGTTTTTGTTAAAGTGAAATATTTGCAAGAAAGTTGTATTTTACCATATAAAGAGTTATGTCCCTTGATAACTTCCTTTGTTTATCCTGTATTTTAGGACAAGTCTCGGCCTTTCAAGGCAAACATCGATAAACTTAATAGCTATAATTTAAATTTTAGTTACTCAGATTTCAAAATATTTATGTAATTTTACTTTTCATAACATCCGTTCAGATTTTTTTTATCGTACCATATTGCTCCATTTTCCATAAAATGAATAAATTGAATCTACATGTGGTCCCCTAGATATATCCCAAAAATATATTTAATAAAGAATAAATTTGATAAAGGATTGATCTTAGAGATACAAAATTACTGGATTGAGTTTTTCTTATGTTTAAAAAAGATTTTTAAATAAAGACTTAACAAAACTATACAAAAAAGTTGAGACAGTAAATTTTATTCATTAAAAAATCTCACCTTTTTCATTTACACATTCCCCACTGTGTATCTCTGAAACAATCTTTTATCATGCTCATTAGGTATATATGTATTTTGATGGGGGTGTCACAGGTAAAAATTAAAATTATTATAATCAGTATTATTACAACATTTTTATATAGATTTGCAAACCAAACTAAACAAAAAATCATGTCTTCAATATTATTAATCTGTCTCTCTCTTTTTAAAAACTACATATCTCTTTGTAAAAAACTAAATGGCCATATAAAACCTAGTTGTTACTTTTTCTGCAATAATATTTTTGTTTGTTTTTGATGCAGTATATAGATGATGGCTATATATGCTTGCCATGTCAGTCTGCCAGCCAGTTACAACATATATGTTGTTGTGTGATTAATGAAAAATTGTTAGTTAGTTTTGGACATAGGATGTTCATTTTGTCGGTTCCGCTGAGAGAGAGATATGATTGAGATTTAATTTATTTACACCTTATAACTGTGGTGTCTGTTATTGTTTGTGATAGAGATTGTGCATTATGACATTGTATTTTAAAATATACAATGTAAATATTAAAAAGTGAATGGTGATGATCATTGAATAAATTTCATTTCATGATTTAAAATTGTGTCATCTTTTTTATTATTACAAGCTTCATTGAAAGAATTTTGTGCAACAGGTTTATTTAATGTTATTTAAACGAGTCCTTTGTTAAGATGTCTTTCGGAATATACCTGTACCTCTCATTGCATTTTGTTTGTTGCTAAGGGCTTAAAAATCTCTTGTTTTAACCAGTGGGAAACAAGGTACATTCTCTGGCATTAAAATCAATCACTGTAATAGTAAAGCATGTGTTGAAAAAGTTTTTAAAAAAATTCAAACATTAAGCATGATGAAGAATAAACTTTTTGTTTTAGATAGTTTTAACCTTCAGCCAAATATTCTCATTAAATTTCAAACAGCAATAATTGCTTATACATGTACTTTTATCAAGTGGATAGTAGTCTAATAAAATTGTACAACCTAGTCAAGATTATTCCACTTGTAACAAGACGTCTACAGTGTTTTAGTGGTTGCACCACTGGGTAGTGGAATGCATCTAGTGTGACAGGGATCAAAGTGTAGATATATTGTTGCTGCTGGCTAGCCTATTTGTAGGTGAAAGGGACAGTAATGCAAACAGAAATCTTGCTCTGCCAGTACAAAGCCTCTAAACTACCAAGACTCCTTTAATTTCTGCGCATTGCAATGCATGGTAACTGGGGCCTAGTGTCTCAGGCTAAATTGAAGGGGATCTCAGAGCAGCAAGGGCCCTAGAGATGCAGTTTGCAGGCCCACCAGCATGTAAACATATCCTAGCACTCATCTTTCTTTACCAGATAAGGGTAAATAGGTGGCAAGATGAGAGCCGTTAACCTTGGTAGGTAATTCATGTAAGAGAGAAAACTCAATACAAAACGGGTAGATGCTGACTCGTCAGAAGTCTGGAAGGCAACCAATCTATAGGATGGAAACCTAGACCAAGATTATGGTCCTGGTAGGAGGTGAAAATGAGGCTAATAACCTCATCTAGTGAAATACTTTCTATTATGGAAATTAACACAAGCAACTAGCAAAACAAGATGTCTCCAGCTATTATATAAGGTTGCAGAAATTGATAGCTCTCTTTCTATGATCATTGAAACCAGATTTCCAGAATCAGAATAAATGACATGAAAGAAAACCTTAATTGCTCATTACTGTTAGGGAAATAGAAATAGGTAATACATGTAAATGTATATATCTATTTACACCTCTTTTTTACTTGTTGCGAAAACATTGCCACATTCATTTTTAATAATCTCTGGCTACTTTCTTAAAGAAGATATAATGGAATTTGTTAAATTGAATTTCTCCTATTGTGCTTAAGTGCATTAAAATGGCTAAATTTAGTGATATGATGCAATTTTTGGAGTTTTCGAACATTCTTACTGTATAAATTGACTGCTATAGAGACACACAATTTATCCATTAATATAAAGAATTAATCTTAACAAAAGCTCATGTGGTGCATGAGTTAATGCAAAATTTGCTTTGTACTAATGCACACTAATGGTTTTAGTACACTCGCCCAAAATGCCCCAGACCCCAGTTTCATAATCATTCACTCAGCTGAGTGTACACTCAACTCAAATATTTCAATTTTTCTCTCATCAATATTTTTAAAATATTACGATAAGTTCTATGAGATAATGTTTCATTTTGTTCAACAAACCTACACTAAACAATTGAAATATTACATAAGATATTCAATTTTTACTGTGTAATGTCTTAGAAATTGGCATTGAAATATCAAATTTGAGTTGCATGTACACTCAGTTAAGTGAATGATTGTGAAACTGGGACCAGTACTATTATTTCCAGGTACAGAGTCAAAATGTATACACCTATAACAAAGAAAAATCTTTCCTCACTTGCAGCTGACTCTAGTCATCCTACACACAGCAGTGTTACAGCTTGGGTTTTGCAGACAAATGCCCTAACCACTAGCCACTGTACCCCACTTCTTTTTTGGGACACTGCAGATTATTTTAACAATTACTTTTCTCAACCGTTACAGTTCTTAGAGTATTTTATTTCAGCATTTAAAATCTAAGGTAAAAGTACAAGTACCCTGCTTTAAATAACACCAGCTATAGGTGGAGTTGCATTGATCTATACACCTGCCATACTAATCGCAATCAGCAGGAAAGGTTCTTTAACGTACCGCATCAACTTCGGTGACAACAGAACTATGTTTTTTCTCATAAACACATCTGTAATGAATTTTTGTCAATTATTGATTAAAATATTTAAATGTTGAACAATGGGGTCAAAGTTTTTATAGAGAGAAAAAAAAAAAACTTGATACAATTTTAGACAAGTTGAAATTTAGTTTTTATTTTGATTTAAATACTTGGGAGCATTCAATTTTTTTTTCTTCCAAAATATTGCATCATTTAATTGTGAAAATAAGGATATGTTATTTACAATACATAATTTATATAACATATACAATAAATATATTTAGATAGAAATATTAGCATTTTGTGCTCCAACATCATATTAATCATAAATATCTTGAATCTACTTCAAATCTAATAAATTTACATTTTTACAATACATGTATTTATATGACCAATGAAAAAACTTCAATAAATGATTATTTATAACAGCAACATAAAACATTGATAATAAGTGTTATGAATTTTATTTAAATTAAACCTCAAATACCTCTGTAACTAAAATGGTATAACCCATTTCTTCTGACTTGGATCATAACATTTGTTAACAGGGGTCAGAGGATCAATTTGCAACTCCCCATACTAAAGGTATGAAAATATTTCGTAAATTTTCAGTATATTCTGCAAAGTTTGGGAATTAATATTAAAAATCAGCCAAACTAAATCCTTTCAAAGCAAAAATGATCTTTAAACATTAAGCACAAATTTGATGGATACATTATTTACGAAAGCTATATCCTGCATCAAGGATTAAACCTATGCAAAACTTGGGATTATAAAAAATGGGCAAATCTGTAATCTAAAAAATTCAAAATGATTTTAATTACTTTTATTATTTATCTAGTAAGGTTATAAAATGATTCGGGTTTAGTGATAACTTTCTGAAATGACACAAATTCAAATTTTAAACTGCCAAAAAATAGAGTAAAACTGTGATTCATTGCCACTATTTGTTTGACATTACAAAAGGTTTGGCTATAAATTCTGGAAGATTTATAAAGTAAAACCAAAAAGAAATTGATTTTCAGACTTCTAATAGTTTGGCAATAAGCAAAGTGGCAAAGTTATCGAACCAAAGTTTTACTGCTTTACGTCCTTTACAAAACTGTTCAATGCATATTTACTTATCCCATAAAACTATCATTTTTTCACGATATTAAAAACTGTATATCTATACAATGCCTGACACAAATTCCCATGGTAATTACTGCAACATGTACATGAAACAGCTCTATCTATAAACGATGAAATGACATTAAAAAATTCCTTCACTTAATAAATATGAAAGTTTTTCATTCTATAAGAGATAGTGAATGATGTCAATACTTTTCTGCTAATTAATGAAGTTAATTAAGAAGAGTATTTTCAATGTATTATGTCTTGTTGTGCTTGTAAAATGTTACATCATCAATTATGACAATTATTTGCTCTGATACAAGACAGATCTTTAAGTCTGTAAAAATGTTGGTTGTCATGGAAACCTAATTCTTTTTCAGCAAATTAGTATCTTCCCAGATTGATATGTTTAGAAGTAAAAATTGTTTGCTAGCATAAACTAAAATACAAGCTTTGATAGTGTCTTATTTGTCAAATCCAAAAAAAAGTCAGAATAACAGTTAACACAAGGAAAATTTCAGAACTATAATTTGATAATTTTTTAATTTTTATTTTTTTAATTGAAATAAATTATATCTTGTATTATACTTGATTTTATAAACTGTGTCTTCTACAATAAATTCTCTAGACTACTACTGGCCAGATGTGATAACATCTATTCATTCAAAATTCACAATCAAAACAGAATTGGAACTAGCCATTTACAATTTTGCAATTGTCATTATCGAGTGCATCACTACTTACACTCCAAACTTAAGCGATTTTAGTTTGAAACATTTGTCACCATCAACAGTTATGCAGACTTAAAACTTCATGGCACTGTATCACAGCAAACAATTTTCATATGTTAAATTCATATGTACATTAAAAACAAGATATTTTTATTGTTAATATTGAATAGTGTATAAAATATTAAATATACATGTATATAAAAATTATAAAACATGACTAGAAAAAACTGGTGACTGAATTTATATCGTTCTTGATCCCTTTTATCTTTTCTCACAAATGTTAAAATCCTCTCAATCATGTATTAATAATGAATCTCGTATGCTCTCTCTCTCTCTCTCTCTCTCTCTCTCTCTCTCTCTTTCTCTCTCTCACACACACACACACACACACACACACACACACACACACACACACACACACACACACACACACACACAAACACACACACACACACACGCATTTCTGAAAGCGAATGCCTCACAACTGAAAACGCAATCACACTGAATCACATGTGTATAAGTTATAAACAAATTTCTGATAATAAAAATGAAACATATATCTGACTTGGAAAAGTAAACAGATTTGTGGTCCATATTAACATTTATATGACTGACCAATCAAAATGAGATACACAGAAAACATTGTATATAGGATTAAAAACTGACCAATCAAAATGAGATACACAGTAAACATTGTATATAGGATAAAAAGAACAGGTGTTCCTACGTTTATTAAAAAACAGAAATTTCAATCTTTGCAGAAATTCAGGAGTCAAGTTAAACATAGTCTGAACAGTCTAGCTGAAGCCCGAAAAATGTTTTCACATTGAAAAATGTTTTCACATTGTAAAGTAATAATGTTAAGTCACAGCAAAATGGTTTATGACAATGGAATGGATCAATAGAATCCAAAGAAAAAAATCTGAGGGGTTTTTACAGAATTGATCAGATTTTAGAATTAGCCAAACCAATCATGAAACATTAATATTTCACCATTAAACTTTCTAAAAAAAAGCATGCTATAACTTTCAATGCCTTGTACCACAAACAGAATGCATCCTAGCACATTATGACAAATTTCCTTTGCATGGTTGTGAATGCAATAACATTATTGGCATCATTTCTAGATAGTTCATTGGTTATATTTAAATCTTGTAACTTTCAGATTTTATTTTACTTTTACTGAGTCTTAAAGAAATTTAAAACCCTGTCTCATATCAAGTCATTAATACGGTCAGATAAATGATGCCACATGTAGATACATAAGCAAGCCATGTGTATCAATGACACTTACCGGTAAATGCTTTTTATCTTAAATGAAAGTTTTAGAGCAAAAAATCATCAAAAATAATAATACACGGTAACATGTATAATTCTATGAACCAAAATTTAACCAGCAGCATGCTGTCATTTCCCATTCTTTTATCACATGACTGCAAAAGCAAATTCTGTCCATGATTATTTTAGAGACAAAATTAAACATTAATTATGTATCCATTTAGATGTTTTTGCACCAAAATATACAACCAGAATAATGAGACATATACATATACACTTTGTACATACCAAAATTAATGCTAATAATTAGAAAATGAAAAAAAAAGCTTTTTTGCACCAGAGAAATACAACCGAAATATCCAGTCAATGAGACAATTACCTTAACTCAAAAGAATTATCAAAAGTAACACATATTAAACAAAGCAAAATCGGGGTAACATTATCCTGTATTTACTTAATAGATACAACCCAATAAATATTAACTAAAAACTGCTCTCCACAGTACAATTCAATCATTCAATCACATACAACAACCTACACTTGAATTTATAAAATACTGATACAGTATTGTGTATTTTTATCAGCACCATCACACGACTTCAAATTCAGCCAATGGGACAGCACCATCACAGATGACTTCAACTTTCAGTCCAATGGGACAGTACTATCACACATGACCCCAAATTCGCCAATGGGGATTCACAAGTAAATCACATGATACCTTATAATATTTGTGCGTCTGAGATTATTTTTGTCAACAGGAGTATTCAGAAAATAAATCAAGCACCAATAGCAGAATAAAAATTATCAATTCGTAGGATATAGAATCATATATACTTCAAATTTTGCAATAAAACTAAAATTTTCACAAAATGTGACATTTTTACCATTCTGTTGGTGTGAAATCAGTTTTGCTAAACTAGTGTAATCACAAAAGCTTGCCACATCTGGGATTATTTTACTAAAATCAGTGTTCAAAAAATTTTATCTCACACCAATAAAAGTGTGAGATTCTTTTTCACACTACAACTGTAATGAAAAAATGCCCAAACATAACTGTTCCATTTTTTACTGTTTATCAAAAGGGAGATTACTCTATTCAAATGAACTTCTTTTACTGCAAATTACAAACAGGACTGTGAAAAATAAATGTTACATAAAAATCTCTCTAGAGAAGAGAATAGAAGTGAAAAAATGGACAGAATCCTCATCTGATAGAAAATACTTTCCACATCCATCAGAAAACAACTCTTTTAAACTATTTTTATTGAGTATCACATGGTATGCTGGTGAAATCCATTCAACTTTTTTCATTAAATGTACACATACAGTATGACCAGAATCATCCATGTCAATTGATTTGCCATGACTAGATTCTTGACCAAAAAGGCACCACTAAATTTAACAAAAGTTAACAATACTGAAAGGGGAGGAGTTTTTCCCCAAGACAAGAAATGTATTAATGGATGTTAAACTCTGTAAAAAAAAAAATTCCACGGATATCACTGGTTAATACAATAGTTTATATAAGATGAAAACTACATGATTATAGAAACTGAAAATCCCTGATTCTCTCTTATGATTCCATGACTCTGATCATGATTGTTAATGTGGTTTGTTCTCTATATTGATGTCTCCTGTTACTGTTTTCTATACAACTATAAGACTATGCGACTGTACTAGGATGATATTTTATGTAAAGTCACTATATATATATATATTCATTATATATCCTCAGCGGGCCTGTAGAGCCTTCTTTCTTCTAGCAGCTAACATGTCATAGAAAGGATTTTCACTGATACTGGCCCTGCAAAACATAATACATCTTATCAATCTACTGTTTCATAGCCATTATGAGTGAAAAATCTCTAAATGATATGCAATGCAGTAAAGTATGGGATTTTCACTTATAATTTGTGCTACTCAGTCTGTGCATGTTGGTTGTAGCAGAAAATATCCTGTATAGTGGCAACAGAAGGCCTACATTTTTTCATATGCTACAGGTGTCTCAAGCATTCACCAAGACATGGTACCTTATTTTTAGTTTCATCCCAAAGACTCTCACAACATCAGTATGTACACATGAAAACTAATCAACTCCCGCATTTTCCCAGTTGTAACTGGTGTTTGAACCAACAACTTTCATTCAGATAGCAAGTTTCTGCTCATTTGCTAATAATTGCTAAGTCTGCATATTTACTACTGATTATCTTCTGCCAAATTTACAAAAAAGCAATTATTACAAATTTCATTAGAGGTTTAATGACTTGACAGCCTTATAACCTTGTATTTCAATAAAATGGGTAAATGATTAGTGCAAACGTATCTATATAACTATTGCAGTGGAGAGAGGAAGTAACTTTGACATGAAAATAATTAATGATTCTTTTTTCTTTTCTTATATATATATAAACTTACTTTATACAGCATATCCAATCATCTTTTTCTTCTTTAGATGCTGCTGACATTCTATATACATTATGTTTTCCTGGAAAACAATTCAAATTGAATTTAAAATCCTTTGATTTCAGGACCACTATGGTAGCTCAGATAGTAGAGTGCTTGCTTCATATGTGGGAGGTCGGTGTTTGAACCCAAGCCGAGTCTGACAAAGCAGTGACTGTTCTTTTGCCTGTTCTTTTGCCAAGTTCTCAGCATTTAGAAATGAAAGTCATGGGGTCCTTTGGAGAAGACCTTAAAAACTGATACCTCGTGTCAGGGCAGGCATGGCACGACTTAGAAATCCTCTATGCACATCGCCCTTAGTGCACTGCAATGGTCAAAATTTCTACCACTTCACCTATAGAATGTGACGTCTGGATATAAAAGAAATATATCTTTGTGGTGGTATGATTTCCAATTCAAGATTCTTGTACAATCAGTTACTTCATCCCACTAACACCAGGGTAAGTAATGCTCTGATAAGTCTATATGCATATATATGCCCATACATACATGTACTTTAAACTTAATGGTGAGTACCTACCTTCTACAACTTTTCCTTCTTTGTCTACTTTACATGCCTTGATAATATCATTACTTGTTGCATATAATTCAAAACAGTTAGGCTTATTAGATTTATCAGTAATCTCTCTTATTGAAATGTTCTCAAGGGGAATAATCCCTTTTGGTTCTTTGTCCTAAAATCAATTTTGTAATATAAGTAACCAGAAATGGTAAAAAATATATTATAAATATATGATATAAAATTATAAGCAGCACAGCACATTATAGAAGACAATTACATCACAGACAAATGCTGGTTTATTTTGGAACTATGTATACTTATATAACTCCATGAAAATAATAATTTTACACAAATGTTATAGATTATCATCACTGATTAACTCTGTTGATTGTAAAAATCCCTTAAATCCCTTCTTAAGACTTAAACTAATGAAACCAACTAAATGCATACACAAAAATAATTGCATCACAATATCAACTTTTTTTTATTTATTTATTTATTGAAATATTGAGTGCACCACAGTAATTTACCATAAATAAACTCAGTCAAAAAAAATTCCAACATCATAAAATATTTTAAATAAAATTTCAAAGTCATGGAGAAAATTTAATTTCAATTCATCAACATCAATAAGAAATAAGACTTACACTGAAATTAGATTTTCAACATGAAATTTAAAATCGATAAATATTTAAATATTAATTTATCAAACTGTACATATAAATGAGCAAAAGATTACAATCAAAAAAAAAAATTCCAACATGCATATTTAAATCATTATTTAAGATAAAAATTTTTCTGCTAAAAAGTCATTTAAATCCATAAAAATAAATAAACCAATATGACTTACAGTTGTAAACTGAAAGTAGTACAGACAATTGTCATTAAGAATAAACCATCTTCTTTTCCAACTCTTATAACGCCCACCTGTAAAATAAATTAAAAAAATGTTAAAAACTATACTTAAGGAAATTTTATATGTTATGACATTTTTGTTTTCTGCAAAGGAAGTAGGAGTCAGAAGGTTGAAAGAATAACATGAAAACATGACCATTAAAACAGAATAACAATGTCATATTTCTAAAACACTCGTACTCAATTTTGCAATATCCCTTCTTTTGGCAGCCATATTTTATTTGTGATCAGCAAATACTGTGATCACACAGTCTTTTGCTTTAATGAAAAAAGCAAAAGAAAGTCAGTAAAAACTATCACAAAAAGCAAAAAGAAAGTCAGTAAAAACTATCACAACTTGGTAAATTTACAATCTCTTTTTAACAACCAACTCAAAGAAATCTGAACACTGAGATTAATTATTGGCACGATAATATTGTAAATCAAAAACATTATATGTTGATTATAGTAAAGACAAACATGAACAAATTTTTATTTTTATTTTTTTTACAAAAATAAGGAGATAAGACATAAATTTAGTATGCCCATATTTTTTATTATCATTATGAATCCAACATTTATTATATTCACCCACAAGATCATGATATAATTCTTGGATATATAAATGTCACTCTTATATTGCCCTTCACCACAAGTATTTACTAATTAATGAAAAAAATCACTTAAAACTCTAGATAGTTGTATGAATATATAATATGTAAATCAACACAGTGCAATGATAAATATATTATCATTAGGTTGATATTTCTACTTGCAGTTCATGTATACTGGTAACTTTGGTGACACAAAGATATTGATATTTTTATTTTTATTATCATTTTTTTAGTTATCTATTTATTTATTTCATTATTATTATTTTTTTACCAATATAAAAGTAACTTTTATACATAACTGACTATATTTCCTTTCCACAAAGTAAATGAAATTTAAAAAAAAAATACAATTTGATCAAGCAGTTCCAACTACATTCCAACACCTTTATCCAACACAAAACCCTTTTAGGTATTTGCACCTTTCACATCATTAATTTTTACTAAGGACATTCAATTGCCTTTTTTCTCTCTCCTCATTTCCAATTCTAACCTCTTTATAATTAAAATTTAGCTATTTGTAAGCAAGCAATGGCTCATGCAATTCAGCTTCTGCTAAAAAGCAAACCTATTATTTTAAAACAATTGCTTAAAATTATATTCTAGTTGATTCTTTGTTCACATTAGTCAAGTATTACATAAAAAAATAACATTTAAAAAGTCCTGTATCTACATTTTAAAGGGCCAAAAGCAGTAATAATAGCTAATATGTGGGTATTACAAAGTAGTTGCTGGACTATATAATAATTGTATAAATAGTAATTAGCTTAGCTGGCATGATTATGTCTTTTTTACATATTAAAATCAATAACTACGAAGGAAAATTTTTAAATTAATGTTTTTTTTAGTAGCAATAAAGGCTTGAATCTATAATATTTCACCAGGGAGTTTATTTTCTGTTTCATAAATATTATAGATTGAAATAAAATTTTAATACTATCTGAATAAGAATTTAAATTACTTTGGAACATAGATTTCAATATGGGCTTAAATGACTTAGGGCAGATTCAGACTGACTTTGGAATACAGATTTTAATTACTTCGAAATAATAAAATACAGTAGGATATTAAAATCTATCATGTCATGAGCATCTGGAAATCTTGGCAATAAAAAATTGATAAATATGTTAAAATAGCATCTTTAGGTTAAGATAATATAAAATTTAAAATCTTTACTTGACATCACAAACTTAAGAGACAAATCTTTTCATTTTTTAACAGAAAATTCCTTTGAATTCAGATTATCCTGTTGTCAGTTGGAGTGAAATGGTTACAAAAATACTTTCCAAAACTCAAATCTTATTGCTCTTTATCATATTAAAACAAATGAATCTATCTTTAAAATCTGGCACACAGTACACACACACCCAATCAAACCCCAAATCATGCACTGAAAACAAAAACAACTCAGTTTTCCGCTACAAGAAAAAAATTATTTGATCTCCCATCCATATGCTGATTACATTACTGTATCATATGCAAAATAATCATTTGGAAATACCAGTATTTATGATTTGATATTAATTTACTACCAGCTGAAATGTTCATAGAAAAACTTCTAATGAAACTAACAGAAATAAATCTGACACCAAATGTCTGGAGGAATAAAGAAGTTTTTGTGGTGCAAAAGATAACTAAAGTGAAAAAGTTAAAATTACATAAATATAACATAATTAGATTTAAATATGCAACATGCATGCAGGGTAGTAAGATATCACACTGGTCATTGGCACCAATCTTTTGGAGTATATTTCAGACAATTGCATTAACCAATCACAGCCAAGGTTTCAAATGACCTTTTAAACCAATTAAATGATATGTAACTTCTAAAGTTGTTTACAGGCTTACCAAATTTGTATGTACCATTGAAATCCCATGCATGTTCATGAAATAATGGATTAATTTGAAACAATTGCCCCTTGATCAAGATTTAAATTCCCTAATTCTTTTTTATTCAAGAAAATTTAAGACTAAAAATTTAGATTTAGTTCAAACATTAATAAGTGTTTAATATAATCTGTAAGTCTCTGGTGACTAGGATATTATCTGGATTCAAAATCAATGAGTTTTACCAGCCTACCTCATTACCCCAAAATATTTCTGTCTAACTATTATTCCCATTTGATATAAAATTTTCCCACAAAAGCTATATTACTCCAGGAATTTGTTATATAAACTTTTTTCCATATTGTTTCACAAACATTATTGGGGTATTTATTATGTGGTATGCTGGCAAATCTCATTGGCAAGATTGAAAACTGTCTTGAATGAAACAACAATTTTATTTTTAACAAGCAGACATTTTTCTTCTATTGCATCAAAATTTGATGTCAGATTCTGTGCCACCTTTATCTAAGCACATTTGTATAAAAAAATTCAAAGAGACTTACAGACTCAAATAAAACATATAACCAACATGTGAATCTGGCACTGGAAACAACTAAAATATTTAAGCACCAAAAAGCTTTTGCCACATATGACCAGGTAAATTATCAACAGCAATAAATAGATGGGAAACGAAATAATTTGTAACAATAATATACATATATATACAACTTACTCAACTTAGTCACCCCTGAATAATAATGAAAGGGGAACATATTGTTTTACAAAAAACAAAATAAAAGACACAAAGAAAAACAATAATAAAAAGTCACAAACAAACAGAGAAAAAAGACAGAAAAAATATACTCCAAAATATATTAATATTTGGTTATTGAATTACAACGAGAGGTAAAATTAACATGACGTGCAATTAATTAACAAGATGTATTAATGTGTCATGTGACACACGTAAGTCATAAATTACGGATATATTTAAAGTGTGACATGCCATAACAGAGGATAATTTGTATTATTTCACAGAAATTATTAGAGAAGAACCCTCCCATTTAATACACTGTCACAACATATACGGTGAAATTCCACAAGATGCATGAACTTTATTTACATACATGTAACTAATAGCTTAAATTTTGAGTTTATTTTATTACAATTAATGGGGACGAAAAAAAGTAGAGCACTCTGCTCCATTTTATAATGATTTGAACATACATGCATTTTATAAACAAATACATAGCTACTTATTTTTTTTACTACACAAGCCTGAGGATGGTAAACTAAATCTATATTTTTTTATAATCCCCATACCATTTGATTTCAAATAACCAGAACAATATATTTATTTATTTCTAAGTCTAAATTTTGCAAAAAATATGTGAAAATTCCAATGAAAAAAAAAAATTTGTCCAACATGACCAGGAAGACTTAGACACAAATGACAATGGATAATGGATCTAAATCAAACCAAGGCTGTTAAATTTCACAAAGGTGCATATATGGGTAGTTTTAACAATACATATAAACAATTTTTCTTAAAAAGCCAACAATTAAAGCCATCTAATTACATACTACAATTATTTGCACACAGAATTAATCTGACAATTTTCAGACACCCTAGTCTGAAAACATGTGTGCCATATAATATAAAGCCTATTCAGGATTAGCCCTGGACATCACTAATGTCAAAAATTGTGATTTTTAAAAAAAGGTTCGTAACAAAATTTGGCTTCTAGTGCTTTTTTGGCAACATGGAATTGTGTCAAATCAAAATAATAGGCACTAAAAGGAGGATTTTGGAATCAGATTATACAAACCAAAGACAAAATTTGGCTTCCATCAATAAAGGTGGAGAAAAAATATTTGAAGCCAGAGCTAACCCTGCTATTACGTCTAATCTATATTTTTTATCTCAATCATTCTTAGAGATTTCAAATTTTAGTTGAAAGAATAATGTAAATAATCAAAATAATAGCAAATTAATAGTGGTAAAATTGAGTGGACAGATCATCATTCCTTTGTACAATTAAAGCACAGAGCTAAAGGTCAGAGATTCCAGACAAGCCAAGTGTAAAGCTCGGTGTGGAAACAGCAAGATTACTAGTTTAACCCAGATTTTTTTTTAGCAGTAATTTTAAATTTGTGTTTAAATTTGCAAATAAATTAAATGGATATTGGAAGAAATATTGGGGGTCAATTTTACAAAAGACTGGTAACCTATTCAAGAGGAATGCTTTTCTGTGATATGGCTCGATAATTTTACGGGATTAACTTAAAGAGAACATTGTTTAACAAAAACTGGATATTTATGAAAACTTGTCAGTAATGCATATCATCTGTCTATAGTGGCTTATTATAAAGCATAATGAAGGGTTTTTTCTCCTATAAATGACTGTATAAGCTATATGTACACTTTTTAAATATAAAAAAATATAATATATATAAAATTATAATACAGTTACAAGAAAAATGAATAAAAAGGTCAAGGAAAAACAGCTCAATTCCATTCATAAATAACCAATTCATGTGCTTGATAATGAAATACTGACAAGTGTAGTTAAAATGAAAGAATAATTCAATTTTTAAAAGCCGAATTATTTAATGAATGTAGCAAAAAAGCTAAGTGCAACAATCACAACAATTTGCTTTATTTAGCATGTACAATAACCATGAAAGAAGCATTAAAAAGGACTAAATTCTAATTTACGGCATTTTAAGTATACATATTTGAGATAAACTAACCAAACTATCCATGCCACTAAATACCATGCCTTACGATAATGTAAGATCAAGTTCTTATATGAAACCCAAGTAAAAAGTTATAAAAGAAGATTAAATATTAATAATGTCAAGATATATACTTCATAAATTTGTTTGTTTTGTTTGTTTTTTTTTAATTTCTAACCTTGTTTCCATAGCCAGCCTTCCTTGTCAGGATTAAAGAACGTGTGCATGAGATCATTGCCGTCATCTTCGGGAATTTTAAATGGTTCCTTCTTAATGCTATCATATAAACTCTGAAAGAAATGTACAGATTCTAATATCAAAGATCATAAAATGACATAATTCTACATGAATACACATCACTTCCTATTAGTATTTCAAACCAAATTTTCCGTAGACTAAGAGATTAGGCATGTTAGAATATTAAAGATAAATCTACCATACAGTACACAAATGTATATATGTAATATACATACAGTAGACACATAAACCAAAATATAAATTGTAAGTTAGTACAGCTGCGCTTATATATATATATATATATATATATCTTTTATGTTTCTCAAGATATCATCTGAAATCACTTACATCATAGTATTTATTACATATACTATAATAGAACACTAATTACTGAGCAAATTCAAAATATATTATTACTTTTAACAAGGCACAAACATATGTTTTACATAATCTGTTTGAACTGAATTAGTATATCTTTTTTCTATGTGCTGTTTATTTAGATTTGCTACATTTATAAGTATGAAAAACAAATTCAATACTGTTTATTTTTGGCAATTTTTCACACTCTTAAGACCCACTGATCCATATTTACACTATAAGCAGTTAAGTCTTCCAATTAATTAAACAGATAATTTATAATTCAATATTATTTTCAGACTTTCTCAAATTCTTAAACCTTTTTGACTTTAGGCCAGTAACTTTTTATCTAGTAAATTGATACAAGGAGCATTTAGCAGAGATAACAACAAATGGATAAATAATTGGCAATTTTTCAAGTTCTCAAAAACCGGGTTCTGGTAACCTATATCAATTTCAAATCAACAACTCTTCTTATCAATTAAGACGATGACATAAAGATGATTTTTAACACGATTTTTGCCATTTTTGAAATTCTTGATATACATTTACTACTACAGGTCAATACCTCTTATGATGAATTGAGCAGACAATTACATGTAGCTAAATTTTTATGTAATGAGTTTGGCAATTTCTCAAAAAATTAGTCATCAAATTTCATTTATGGCCTGTTACTGCTGGTAAATTTACATGTGATAATTTTTTTGAATGAAAAAATTATAAATTCTTAAACATCACAACCCTGTCAATTTCCTTGCTGAAGGTTAGTGGTCTTCTCCAGGAATCCTGTTTCCTCTACCAGCTTAACTGCCCACCTTGATACAAATTTTAAAAAATATTGCATTTGGACATAAAACATTACTGTACTCCACTCCACACCAAGTTTCTGTCAGTTTCCTGGCAATGGTCAGTGGTTTCTCCTGGAATCGTGCTTTCCTCTTCCACCTTAAATGTCCACCTTGATATAAATGAAAAAATCTTGAATTGGATGTAAAACATTACCCTTCCCCACTCTGCTTATCTGACTTACCGTCAATAACTCCTCCGGTAAATTCCCTCCATCATTTATGCCTCTGTTCATTGATATAAATCTTTCTACTGTTGGCTTGTCCTTAACACTAGGATTGTGAAGACTTGTGTTTAACATTATGATTGCAAAAGAAAGCACATAACAGGTGTCTGAAAAAAAAAATAATGTAAAAATTTAGGAATCAACCAGATTTGTGCAAACAAATGAATATCATAGACACTGACAACCATCTTAAGGTGTTTTCCTGTTTAGTTTTAATTCCTGACTTTTTTGTGGCTATTCACTTCTTCTTATATTTGTCTCTAGCCAAACTTTCTATGAGTGTTCTTGTTTTTTTACATGATTTTTTTATTTATAAGTTTCAATAAATAAAATGTTGCTGATGTTGCAATAAAAAATGGCAAACATTTGCTTTGCTGTATAGCTGCTCCCTTCAATCATATCTGACCAAAGTCCATGTACCACATTTCAGCTAAGCTTTTTTACTATCATAAATTTGTATTTTTAAACATAAAACTATGTTTATTACTAGCAAAGAAGTAAATATAATTTTTTTTATTCCCAAGGAAAAAAATTACATAATTGAATTAAACATAAGAGTTTTAAATATTTCTTTTTGGTATAATATAGTATATCATGGTTCAAGAACAAACAACAATGCACTGATAAATTTATGATATCCTAACCCAGAGATGTGTAATCCATTTCAATTAATTGAAATTTTACCTGTGCTTGTAAATACTCCTGTATTTAATTCACAGTAGCGTTCAGCAAAACATTCCATCATTCTGTCAATCTTCTGTGCTTCTCCTGGAAGTCTAAAACTCCACAGAAATTGTCTGTAATAAAATCCAATAAAATAATCAGTCTATGAATTACAAATACAACAGAATCTGCTATAGCAACCACATTTATATATAAAGACCCAATCTATAAAGTCCATGGACTTAGGTTAAAAGGTGGTACTTATATACAGGTTCTACTGTACATACATTGTATATATGTTTGTGTTGACATAGTTTTCTTGTTCTTTCATTGATCTGAAAATATATATACATACCTGGTACCTATATATATAAGATTGTTCAGTTACATAACATGAACATTTAAAAGCAATCAAATTATGTCAGAAAACTTATGCCCTGCTGGAGCCTGTATTGAATCATGTTCCAGAACTCATAAAGACTGAAAAATGCATTACCAGAGAACTCATGAAGATTGATAATTTCTTTCTTTCCCGAGAACCTGGACCAATGCCATGTAGGTAAACTCTAAGATCAATAAATGCCTTCTTACCTGAGAACCTGGACCAAATTCATGTTGGAGAACTACTTACCCTGAAAGTCTGGACCAAAGTCATGTAGGAGAACACATTAAGATTGATAAATGCCTTCTTACCTGAGAGCCTGGACCAAAATCATGTCAGAGAACTCGTGAAGATTGACAAATGCCTTCAGAACTGCTATGTTAAAGTCATTCCTGCAAGTATAGAAGGAACAGTTAAATCTTTTATCTTAAACTCATATATCTCAAATTTCACAACAAGTAAAAAATTTTCAAAGTCCTAAAAAATTGTCTTTATTTAACCAAATACATGTATGTGTGGTTATCCCAAATTTAGATATTTTGAATATTTAGTTAAGTGGAATATATTTTTTAATCTATATGATCTTTGAATGAAAATTAAATAAAAATAATGTTTGTTAATTTGAACAAAAATTTTCTCAATAAAATGAATTTGTTGAGCTATCAGTACAATACACATTTTCATAAATTAACAACTGTGTACAGGTTAGCAAGTTTTACTAAAACTACAACCTTTATCTCTAATTGGCCTCTTGGCTTATTTAATGCATTAATTTTTATTATTATCCCTTGCACAGACCAACAAATACACCAAAAAACCTGATGACAAGAGACAGCTGAAATGCTTTAACCCTTGTCTCTCTCTTCTTTCTCCCCCCCCCCCCCTCCACAAACACTAATGTCATAAACAATTTCATTTGGCTCAAATTTGAACTTTTTCATTTCCTTTGTGAAGTTAAAGATAAAAGGATTTAACAGTAGTACACTTAATCAACTAACATCATGTACATTGAACTTAAAAAACCAGCAGGTGAAGATTGTTAGTAAAAAACCAGCAGGTGAAGATTGTTAGAACTAAGTAGATATGTATTTTCTTGTACAAATAACAAAAATAAGCTATTTATATGATCATCTTAATTGTCTGTCACTGATATTAAGACAACTTTGACTGAAGTTAAGTTTAGAAAGATAAAATATGCTTTTCATTGAACATTGAACCTAGACATCAACAAAAAACAACAATACACCAGAGGTTGATTTATTTATTTTGGTATGATGCAGACTGGAATGTAATCACAACCTTCCAGTCAAATGCTATTGGAGGTAATGTACTAAAAAGAGACAACACAGTTTAATCTACCTGTCCAATTTAAACCTTTTTGTGATGCTTTTTAACAGTATTCATTATCAATATTATCTTCACATTAGACCTATTATTAGTTTATTTATCAAAATTTATACCCTTAACCCCATTTTTTACACATCCGCATACATTATGAATATCTTTAAAGAATGTTAACAAATGATAACAACTTCATAATAAAGATTACTATAGTATCAAAATGAACCAGTACTTCTCTCCCAGGTAGTCTCCGATAGCTGTTTTATTGAGTCCTTCACCTTGGTACAAGAACTTGGCAACCTCTTCCGGTGTGTTGGGCAGCAGATCATTTTCGACAAGGTATTCTATGCCCTGAAAATATAAATTTAACATTTGCTAAATACAGAAATAAATAGCATTGTACAAAAGGACAAATACCCATGTCTTTTTTTATCAAAGGACCAAATCAAATACAGGGCTATATGGGGGAATAAATTTATTATTTCACCAAGCACTAAACAGGATTTATTTTCATTAAGCATTTTTCCTCAAAAACCCCAAAACATTAGAGGACCTTGGTGGCTGAGTGGTCTAAGCACATACTTATGGATTACAGTACCTCTCAATGCCTAGATATAAGTGTGACAAAGTTTGTTAGTTCACTTGCCAATGGTTGGCGATTTTCTCCAGGTACTCTAGTTTCTTCAACCATCCAAGAACTGACCGCCTCGATAAAAATGAAAGAATCTTGACTGGGGTATTAAACACCATAACTCCACTCCACAAACCAAAATTTTTAACCCATAAATGTAAATCATTCTGCAATAGTCTAATATACACAAAAATAAAGATATAATTAAAATCTGACTCTAAGTTTTAAATAATCTTGTCAATGATTTTCTTTACAGGTTGTTGCCATATTTCATACAATATTCCTTTGTATCTGTCAATCATTAAATCAAGCCAAGTGTCAATTTTATCATCCTTATCATCAGAATTACCAAATATTTTGTCTGTTTTTCTATGAACATCAGTTCCTCCTATCATAAACAATTCTATATATACCACCATCTACTGATATCAAAATCACTTACTTATAACAAATATTTCTGGAAGCTGATTGTGTTCAGCTGTTCAATGTAAAATTGACTGTAGTACAACAGAATGTCATATTTAATAGCTTTTAATATCTTTTTAACAAAAGTGAAGACTTAATCAGATGCTCTTAATGTGCTTTAGACTAAATGAAGACTTATTCAGAAGTTCCTAATGTATTTTAAAAGTAAGTGAAGACCTATTCAGATCAGAAATGTAGTTATTTTGTTAATTTGAAATATACATTCATCCTGAATGAAGCCCAAAGATAAGAAAGTTAAGATGGAAATGGCAAATAAACAACCTGTCAATGTTTTCTAATAATAAGATTTTTTCTTCTGGAGAAAACAGAAGGACACCTCACCATCATTTAAGACTTGTGTTGTATTGAAAAGGTGTCACTATGACGACCAAAAATACAGACAGTTATGTATAACATAGATAGCTACAGCGACCCATATGAATAAGGTAACCATACTAAACCATGCCACACAAAAAGTAAGGAAGTTAAGTTTTTTCTCTTCTAAATCAAATGTTACTAATATATAATAAGAAATTAGGACAAATTAAACTTAACAACATCACAAGAGGTTCCGATAGTTCATCGATAATGTTGTTTATTTTCTGTCATGTGGTACTTCTCCCATGAATATGTATCTGTTTGTTTTTATATAAAATAAATGACATCTTTATTTTTTTCTTTATCCATTTTAAACCACAACTCTTAAGACTAATACAACATGTGTTCCAGAACATTTTTCAACCTTTGGATTTAAATGAGACACATGCACTTGGTTCAAGGAGATATACAAGATCTGGAATTCAATACTAGTACTTGATACAAAAATGTATGAAAGAAATCATTATACATGCATAATGTGACTGATGTTCATAAAAAACCCGCAATTTAAGGCTAATTTGGTGTGAAAATTGAGCCAAGATATACTTTCTGTTAAGGTTTTTTTTAAAGTTTTTTTAAGTGTATGCATGGACTTTGATACAGTTTTAAAATTATGTCTAAAGTTTTGTACAGTGGATGACAATTGAATAATTAAATCATGAATGAAGACTAAGCCAAGTTTTGACTAAAATTATCGTACCTTATGTTGTACGACTATCAAATCATGAAAAACTTAGTACCAATAATGCAGGTAAAACTGAATTCTGACAAATTGTTACACAGAGGACAACCATTTGATCATTTACAATAAACTGAGGCAAAACTGAGTTCAAATCAAAACAAATTAAAAACTTTGGTGCAAATTTTTAAAAATACACTGAAGACACAAATTACTATAGTATAGCACTAGTATTTAATGCACTTGAATGACTCCACAAAATTTTTGAATACTTTTATATCAGTACTTCAAGGCACTAAGTTACTTAATGTTTAATTTGGGTAATTCAACCAACTAAGAAATCTCTGTGTTTGCAATTTTATCTTGCAATTAATTTTATATTGGCTTACATGACCATTACAACTAATTATTATGGAAAGGTTTTTTATTTCAGGAGATAAAAAAAGCTAAGATAAGTAACGCAATTCATATATGGTAATGCTGCGACCAATTAATGGCACATAAATAAGATTAAACGTGACAGAGGTTGAGACAGTACTAAGTTCACAGTAATTCTAAATAATTGTAGGGCATCTAAAATCCTTTTTTAAGTGTGAAGAAGGATAGAAGAATAATTTGGTTTCAAATGCTTTATTTATTTAAGATCAATGAAGTTTTACAATTCTGCAATTAAAACTAGCGTGAGGGAAAAACCACATACTGGATATTGCTTTAATGTTATGACATGGATATTAAATTCTAAAATCTTGATCTTCTTATTTTCATATGCATTTTATATCAAATCAAGTCACTTTTTTTCAAAAAGCCTTTGTTTCTAATACAGTCAATCCAAGTCACTTTTTTCAAAAAGCCTTTGTTTCTCTAAGACAGGTCGATTTTGAATCCATTCATTACAAAATAAAACCTACAGGAATATTTTACCAATCTGGTAGCTTTTACATTGTTTACTACTTTATGACTTGTCTCAAAACCACTAACAGGTTTAAAATAAAATACTATCATCATAAAACGGGAAGGCTTATCTTATAAAACATGACATATTTTGTCAGTACACAAGATATAAATTTATGTAACATCATCTAACTTGATGACCCCAGGATGCTTGACGTCTTCTATGTACGGGTATTTTCTAAATTTTCTAAATTATGATGTTAAACTCATCAAATTCTTAAGTCCTTTTTTTTTCTTTAGGGCTTCCATATAAAAATTTAAAAATTTTGCTCCAATAAATGAGAAATGATGTTTCTTCAAAATATTAATTATGAAGTAAAATGTTAATATGCATTACGTATTCAAATTAACCTCTCAGTTGTAATAAGTCAGTTCTCATCAAATTCATCAAGTATGTTAGTTATAATGGTACATTTAAAAATCTGGACTGGATTTCTACCTCTAAAACTGGACATAGACACTGACTTGGGTATGGGCTTTGACTTGGATTTTAGACCTGGAATAAGAACTGGGAATTGCTCTAAGACCCTGATTTCAGTTTGTTAAATTGGACTTGAACACTGAAAATGTTTTTTCAGTATGACTCTTACTAGGATTTTGAAATAGAATTGCATAAGACAATACCTTGGACTGGGTCTCTGGAAGCAGACATGGGACTGGGTTTGAAGATGGACTTGAGACCCAGCTTGGATTTGAGCTCGAACTCTGGTATTTCCTTTCAATAAGAATGAGTATTTTGAAGTGTATAGGTCTTGGACCTGAACTCAAGATTCTGGATTGGATTTGTGCCTTTTAATTGTAAAAATATTTAGAAAAAGACATCCATAATGAAATTAAAAATAATTTTACAATACAAAAAGTCCAAAGTCCAGAGTTCAAGTTCAAAGGTCAGTCCAGAGGGTGATCCAGGTTTTCCAATCTACCATGCAAAACTATGATCTCTGTAATAAGACTATTCCTCTCAAACTTAAGATTAATTTTCACAGTTTAAACTACAGATTTCGAATGTCTAAAGCTGTTGGTAGATTGCAAATGTTAAAACATGTCAGCAGAATTATGAAGAACATACATCATGTTTATGGAGAAAATGTTTTTATTTTATATACTAACAGCTCTGCAAATACAGGAAGTGGTGATGGAAAAATGGTAATTGAATAAAATATATATTTTAGTTTCTATGAACATGTGTATGGTGAAACAAGTATGAGTTGAATATTTGACCTTCTGAATTACAATTAGAATGTATGCACGATTACCAAATATGTAACAATTATCAAAATATATTTTCAGTAGTGTTTTAGAGAGAAAAAAATGATTGCATTACAGGCAATTATTGGCAAAAATTAAGTGGTTTTTATTTATTTATTCATTTTTGAATGCATAATTTGCATACACAAGGAAACAGAAATTTCAGAATTTCATATTTGATCTATTTAGATAAGTTTTATTTGAGAAACAGCTTAAAAATATAAAGATTTTTATCAATTAAAAATATTAATAGGTTGATGTTTAAAAAAAAGGAGGAGAGATAATCACAATAAAAGCCACAAAAGCCGCCAGTAAAGATGTGATAATGAAGTAGTGGACACAAATACATATTATATATATATATATATATATATATATATATATATATATATATATATATATATATATATATATTATATATACAGTATATGTTAATTATATATATCATTTATAAGTACAACCCAGACCTTATTTCCTCCTATATATCATATAGGTCAAACTGTTACCATAATTATTTAATTATTTCCATGTGCTATGTTTATCATAGCTTATCTGGTGTTTTATGTTAGTTAGGTGTGTGTTTGATATATTTCATTTAAGATAAAGAACAGAGAACTGATCTCGTTATAGATTTTCAAAAACTTCTTTGAAAGTTATACTGCCATACTACTTTATATTAAGCATTTTTATAAGATTACAATCACAAAACCTCAAAAAGCCTTAGGTTCCTCTCCCAGAGGTTTGGCCAATCTTAAAATACTAAAGGTCACTTGCTAAAGGTCAATGGATTATTCCAGGTACTCCTGTTTTCTTCATGATCTCAGAATTAACCCACTGACCTATATAAAATACCTCTGACTGATGGTATTTTACACAAAAATTCCACTCCTCTCTTCAAGACAGACAGGACAAATGTTTAAAAAATCAGTTTCTTGATAAACAAGGGGCTTCATATTAAGTCTAGCCTGTCTACAAATCTAGACAACAAAAAATTTTCCATACTTTCCACAAAAATCCTTCATCTAAAAACTTATGTCTGGGACATAATACATGCTTTTGTACTTCAAAAAGGCAAACTAAAAACTTTATTCAAATACCGGTATATACAGGTACAGCAAAAAAGCTGCAATTACCATATATATGAATGATGCAGTGACCTACTTTAGTATTTATAATCAAAAGTTAAAGATAAAGTTCTGAACTAAAACTCTGTAAAGTCCGAAAACAATCTCAACCAAAACTGACTTGACACAGCTAGCTTTCAAGTTGATTTATTTCTACATTGGTTAAAAAGTCCTTTATAAGATCTATTACTGTGAAAAAAAATTGAGGTCAATTCCATGGTCAAACCAGAGAGCAGCAACTGCAACTAGTTTACAAAGTAGCTCACCTGTAGGGATGCATAATGGTGTAAAGGTTGTTCCTTAAACTGAACACAGAATGCTAATGCAGATGCCAGGGTATTTACATGTAACTCTTATGCACTCTGTGCAAGTGTGCAAATGAGCCAAAAATACAACACATAGCTAAACACTAGTGTACTCAGTGCAAGCTAGTGAAAACAAAATAAAAACAGCTAAGTACTGGACGTTTTACATAACATACAATAAGTTCAATCTGACCAATCAAGGCCATCAAAGAAAGAATAAACAAGACATGACACTTGTTGTTGATATACAAGTAAACATCAGATGTCTGTGTATTCACAACAATGCTGAATCACTTATCATTATTGTATTTGTCATACTGAATTCTGATACCTACACTGATGCCAAGAGGTATGGAAAAAGAAATGGACAGAGTTAGTCAGATAGCCATACAGATTGGTACACATGAAATTTGCTGCTGATATACAAGTCAGTAACAGGTGTTTGTTAATTCACAATAATACTGATTCAATTATCAATATAGTCATGATACTGTATTGGACATATTGAGAGAGGATTGTTAGATGTCCAAACCATTACTCAACTCCAGTTAATTTTAGATATTCAAATACCAGCAACATTTTAGACAGGATCATTGCTTATAATAAACACATATTGAACAATAAAATACAATTTAAAGCAATTGTAAGTTTAACATTTTATGATGGTAGATATTTTTTTCATTTTATGTCCTTTGGTAGAGACTATACAAATTTTCTGGAATCATAGTATGCATGGCAATGAAAAATGAACCCTCAATGCTCTTGACATAAGAAGCGCAACACTGCTTTGATGACATAAGGAACCCTCAGCACTCAAAGACATGAGTGCAATGCAAAAGTAAAAAATTCTGCAAATTTACCAATTATAATATGTTAAGATAAGAATAAAAATCTGTCCACTTGGATGTAACTCCATTTTACACATTTTTAAGCTTCTCAATGCTGCTTCATGTTAAATGACCTACTTTACTTTCAATGTTAAGTCAAAAATACAATCAAGTTCAAATTCTGCAGCACAACAACATAAGATAAGAATAAGCTGTTTTACTTTTACACGTAAACATATTGGTACCAATGACAAATTAGATATTGCATAACACTGCCTTCTGGTTTATGATAAATTACATGTGCCATGTTTTCATATTTATCAACTGTTTGGTATATTTTCGCAGTTAAATTTCTAGGTCAAAATGTAGGAACTACTAAAAAAAAAGGCCAAACAAATTTATGTTCTGTTTATCTTTTATCGATAATTAAAAAAATTTATCTACTTGAAGTACAATGGATTTTAATTTTGACTTGAGTTATTCAGGAGTTCCATATAAATTTTCTAAGTTTCCCAAGTTTTCACATTCAACATAACAGCAACAATTAAGACTAATGGAACAAAGCTAAACTTTAGTTATCCAATGTGTTTGAGAAAACATGAAATTAGCTTGGGACTTGATTCTAATAGTTCAACATGTAAAACCAGAATGGTTTTTTCACCTGAATGTTATCTATATCTTTAAAACCATGAAACAAGAGGTGGTAAAATACAGATTTTTTAAAAGTAAGAACTCTATTAGTGACCACCAGTATTTGCAGCAGAATATGGTTTATTTAAATTTACAATTAATTATAAACATTTTTCCCTACTTAATGCATACATGTAGAAAATATCTTTGGAATATTTCTGGACATCTTTGTTATTCTCAGTGTTAAGTTTTTACTTGTTGCATTTGTTGTCTTTGAATCTGGCGTGTCACTTTAATAAATCTGTATCTATTTTTAGATGAATAGGATGTTTAAAGTGTTTGGCCTTTCTGTAGTCATGAAGGCTATGTTTAAACTTAAACATGAGGGCCATGTCAATGTAAGAAAGATGTATCTGCATCCGTAATTTAGTAACTTAAAGAAACCAAGAAATGACTGTAATTCTACTCGAATTGTGGCATGCATGAGCAGAAGAAGTCATATCCTGTAGTATTTAGTGTTTATAAACTGATATGTGTAGAATCAAAGCAAATGGATCTGAATCAAAACATCTTTAAATGAAGAATCATTCATATCACATTATCTAGACTAAGTATACAAAAACTAATCATCTAAAGCTCTTTCAAAATGTCTAGACTGTAGTTGAAATGGTAAGTCAACTTATGATTGATTGATTTAATAAGGGATTTACATCCTATTCAATAATATTTCACTTATATCCAAATGTCACCAGCTAAAGGTGAAGTGGCAGAAATTTTGACCTTTGCAGTGGACTTAGGGTAATGGCAGGGAGGGTTATTTAACATGCTTTGCCTGCTGTGACACAAGGCATCAGTTTTTAAGGTCTCCTCTGAAGGATCCCTTGAACAGATTGATCTACATTTAATATAATGTGAGAAACTACTATATCATGCTGATAGTTCTTTGGTTTATTTCATTAATTAAATCTTCTTAGAATGAAAATTCTGTAGATATATTTTTTTTTAAATTTTCCTTTTTCAAAAATAGGTAGAAAATTCCCTACAGTAATACCCAAAACATTCTAAATAAATTCTAAACTTGTAAAGAGAATATTTTATTAAAATGACTCAAAATTGTTTTTAATCTTGTTTATTGTCTGTATATTCTGAAGACCTTTGTAAATCTAACAAGTCAAAACAGCAGTACTGACCTTTGCGGCCAAGTAGTCTAAAAGGTGTGTTACCGATCTCATCAGACCTTTGTAAATCTAACAAGTCAAAACAGCAGTACTGACCTTTGCGGCCAAGAGGTCTAAAAGGTGTTATACCTATCTCATCACCTCTCATAGCCTCGGTTTAAATCCCACTCTAGCAAATCCTGGTGTCAAAAGTTTGTCAATTCACTCAACAAAGATTGATGGTTTTCTACAGGCACTCTGGTTTCCTCCACCATCCCAGAAATGAATGCCTCTGTATCAGTTAAAGAATCTTGACTGGGGTATAAAACATGATTTACCCATTTCATTAAATTCTACAGATAACAGTGTTTTAAGCACCATATTTTATCTTAATAGAACCTGTATATAAATACCACTTGCTTATAAGATCCAAATTTGTTGCTTATGAATGGTCATTATAGACAGGTTTAACTTCAATAAGTCTACTAAGATGTTGTGTCTGTATAATTCATTTATACATTCAAACAGTACCTTTTTGGGATCCATGTTGAATTTCTTTTTACCAATAGACATCTGTTTTGTCTTCGGGTTGTTTTTGCTGCAATTAAAAAATAATAAAGTAAAGCATTAGTTCATATCTGTCATGTGTTACCCAGCAATAATCCAGTACATAGCGACAGTCCTTATCAGTGGCAATTAACTCTGATTACAGTTTATGTTTTACGATAAAGAGCTGTTCAATTGTTCAAATATAGAGTAACTAGGTAACAAAGTATTCATGAAAAAGTTTTAATCAATGCTCAAGTGATTGCATATTGCTCTTCATCAGAAATGATTTTTTTTTTTTTATTTTTTTTTTTAGGTTGATGTAAGATGTAATCTTAATATTGAACACCATAAAACATAAGAGATATCTTGATTATATCTTTGGTGTGGGTGGTATAGTTACTACATTCAGTCATGTAGATTTCTATGATAAGTTGACAATGGAAACATTAACAAAAGTCTGTCAAAATAACATCGTAATAAGCACAAAAAGGGGTATGTATAACTCTGCAAATAAGGGACTAGTGAGAAACTTGCTATCCACAATGTACTGTCAGTCGATACTAGGTAAAGCAACTATGGTGAAGCTACTCAAATACATGTACATGTACCTTTAAAGATAAATGTAAAGCTATAACAAGAATATCCAGACAAAGTGAACAAGTAATCTGGAATATCCAGACAAAGTGAACAAGAAATCTGGAATATCCAGACAAAGTGAACAGGGTAATCTGGAATATTAAGACAAAGTGAACAAGTTATCTGGAATATCCAGACAAAGTGAACAAGTTATCTGGAATATCCAGACAAAGTGAACAAGTAAGCTGGAATATCCAGACAAAGTGAACAAGAAATCTGGAATATCCAGACAAAGTGAACAGGGTAATCTGGAATATCCAGACAAAGTGAACAAGTAATCTGAAATATCCAGACAAAGTGAACAAGTAATCCGGAATATCCTGACAAAGTGAACAAATAATCTGGAATATCTAGACAAAGTGAACAAGTAATCTGGAATATCCAGACAAAGTGAACAAATTATCTGGAATATCCAGACAAAGTGAACAAGTTATCTGGAATATCAAGACAAATTGAACAAGTAATCTGGAATATCCAGACAAAGTGAACAAGTAACATGCAATATTCAGACAAAGTGAACAAGTAATCTGGAATATCAAGACAAAGTGAACAAGTTATATGAAATATCCAGACAAAGTGAACAAGTAATCTGGAATATCTAGACAAAGTGAACAAGTAACATGCAATATTCAGGCAAAGTGAACAAGTAATCTGGAATATCCAGACAAAGTGAACAAGTAATCTGAAATATCCAGACAAAGTGAACAAGTTATCTGGAATATCCAGACAAAGTGAACAAGTTATCTGGAATATCAAGACAAATTGAACAAGAAACCTGGAATATCCAAACAGAGTGAACAAGTAATCTGGAATATCCAGACAAAGTGAACAGGGTAATCTTGAATATCCAGACAAAGTGAACAAGTAATCTGGAATATCCAGACAAAGTGAACAAATTATCTGGAATATCCAGACAAAGTGAACAAGTTATCTGGAATATCCAGACAAAGTGAACAAGTAATCTGGAATATCCAGACAAAGTGAACAAGTAATCTGGAATATCCAGACAAAGTGAACAAGTAATCTGGAATATCAAGACAAATTGAACAAGAAACCTGCAATATCCAGACAAAGTAAACAAGTAATCTGGAATATCCAGACAAAGTGAACAAGTAATATGGAATATCCAGACAAAGTGAACAAGTTATCTGGAATATCCAGACAAAGTGAACAAGTTATCTGGAATATCAAGACAAATTGAACAAGTAACCTGGAATATCCAAACAAAGTGAACAAGTAATCTGGAATATCCAGACAAAGTGAACAGGGTAATCTTGAATATCCAGACAAAGTGAACAAATTATCTGGAATATCCAGACAAAGTGAACAAGTAACCTGCAATATCCAGAAAAAGTGAACAGAGTAATCTGGAATATCCAGACAAAGTGAACAAGTTATCTGGAATATCCAGACAAAGTGAACAGGGTAATCTGGAATATCCAGACAAAGTGAACAAGTGAGCTGGAATATCCAGACAAAGTGAACAAATTATCTGGGATATCCAGACAAAGTGAACAAGTTATCTGGAATATCAAGACAAAGTGAACAAGTAATCTGGAATATCCAGACAAAGTGAACAAGTTATCTGGAATATCCAGACAAAGTGAACAAGTAATCTGGAATATCCAGACAAAGTGAACAAGTAATCTGGAATATCCAGACAAAGTGAACAAGTTATCTGGAATATCAAGACAAAGTGTACAAGTTATCTGGAATATCCTGACAAAGTGAACATGGTAATCTGGAATATCCAGACAAAGTGAACAAGTAATCTGGAATATCCAGACAAAGTGAACAGGGTAATCTGGAATATCCAGACAAAGTGAACAAGTTATCTGGAATATCCAGACAAAGTGAACAAGTAATCTGGAATATCCAGACAAAGTGAACAGGGTAATCTGGAATATCAAGACAAATTGAACAAGTTACTTGCAATATCCAGACAAAGTGAACAAGTAAGCTGGAATATCCAGACAAAGTGAACAAGTAAGCTGGAATATCCAGACAAAGTGAACAAGTAATCTGGAATATCCAGCCAAAGTGAACAAGTTATCTGGAATATCAAGACAAAGTGTACAAGTTATCTGGAATATCCTGACAAAGTGAACAAGTAATCTGGAATATCCAGACAAAGTGAACAAGTAATCTGGAATATCCAGACAAAGTGAACAAGGTAATCTGGAATATCCAGACAAAATGAACAAGTTATCTGAAATATCCAGACAAAGTGAACAAGTAATCTGGAATATCAAGACAAATTGAACATGTAATGTGGAATATCCAGACAAAGTGAACAAGTTATCTGGAATATCCAGACAAAGTGAACAAGTAATCTGGAATATCAAGACAAATTGAATATGTAATCTGGAATATCCAGACAAAGTGAACAAGGTAATCTGGAATATCCAGACAAAGTGAACAAGGTTATCTGGAGTTTCCAGACAAAGTAAACAGAGGTTTGGCCTCACAAACATAGAGCCATTCTTTGTATACCTTCTCCTCAGGCTTCTTAGTTTGATAAAATCAAGATGTAGATGATCTATCTTACTTAAAGCTTCTACATTTTACAACAAAATAGCATCAATGACAACTTCAAATACATATTAATCATGAAATGCATTCCATATCGACTATTATGGGAATGGGAAAAACCACAGATACTTTCATTAATTAATCAATAACTGTATCTGTAAAACAATGAAACATAAATTTGTCAAAACGGATATTTTACCTACACAACAATTAACAATTGTATACAAATGTAGTTTGTTTCTATGATGCAATCTCACAATGAGGATGTTCAGTATCCTGATTTGATATTGTTTAGTGGAAATTTAAAAGGTATTTTAATGTTTGCTGTTTTTTTATCAATACATGTACAAAAACGCTGTAAACTTATAACAATGTGTAAAGAATTTTTTTTCTGTACCTGATAATGCAGTTTATTATTTTGATATTATGCCGAGAATATGATTATGTCAGAAAACATTATACATATTGAATATTTCTTATGCAAAATAATCAAAAATCCCAGGTCTATCAAATGCTCAATTTATTGTTGGTGCTTTTACATGTCACAAGGATTTTAACAGTTTTAAAAATAAATTTAGGTTGAAATCTGTCCAGCTGTTTCAGAGGAGATAGAGTTATATACATTTTATTTCAACACTGTTGTTGTAAAAAAAGTGTCAGAATACTATGGAAGTGACTGATCAATAATATCCATTCTGCTGGAATGTATTGTTATTTACAACCTATCTATATGCAGTACACTGTCCAAAATTTTGATTTTATTACTTTTCTATTTGAACAATTGATTTAAAATTATCCTGAATGTTACTAAGGGCATATCTAAATAAAATTTCATTTTTAAAAGCAAAAATTATTTGCAGATTTTCCCCGTTATATCTTATTTTTTTTAACTCAGATGAAAGAATACACAAGTATTCCGGAATTATGCTACCTGGTAAAATACTGGAAGAAAAATAATTCTCCATCTTAAAGTCAATCCATGAAAAAAAAAAAAGAGGTCCAAGATGGCCCTAATTTGCTCACCTGAGTTTAAATGTAACTGTTATGTCTTGATAATACCTGGTAAGTCATAACATATTGCCTCAATAAAAGTGGTTTCAGGGATCATTATTTTTTTTATTGTTTTAGTTTTTAGCTATGTAGGTCACTGTGACCTACTTTTGGTAGCCATAGCAACCAGAAACACAAAAGAGAATGACAATGGTCTTTAGATGCTATTGACTAATATGAATGAAATGTGACCAGTAGTGTCTGAGAAGAAGTCTTTTGATGGATGGATGGATGGCAGAGTGCCTATCCATAACAAAAGCTCACATGAGCAATTTTCAGATCCGGATTTAAGACTTTACAGATTTGACACATTAATTCAAATATTTTTTTAAAAAATTGTAAAAGTCAACTGCAAATTATTTAAAAAATTTGTTCAATTAGTTTAAATTATGATACATAACAGTGATTTTGTAAAACAAAAAAAAATATTTCAAGGTTTTAGCTATCTCTACATATCAGTCAGAAGTATCACATGTATTTCAAAAAAAATAATTTCACTAAAAAGTAAAAATTCATAAAATCTCTTTCATGCACCATTGTAAGTCATAGGGGAAAAAAACACCCTCAACCCTTGGGTTGCTAGAATTGAAAATATAAACGGTCGAAAAAAGCGACTTGTACTTTACAGAATTTAATGAAAATTGTCAAACATATGTTTCTTCACATAAGAAAATGATGTTTGAAAAAAGAATTCACCTAAATTTATTCATTATTGTAATTTTGGTAAAAAAGGTACTATTTACAATGTATAAAAAATAAACGCAAAAACGCGTAATCTAATTTTTACAAAAATTATTGAAATTCACAAACTTGGTATATAAGATGCTTTAGATGCCAAATATCACATCAGATTTTATCCCAGTGAAGTGGTTTTGGAGAAGAAGATTTTTTTAGGTTTTCAACTATGTAGGTCAATGTGACCTACATTTGGTAGCTATGGCAACCAAAAACACAAATCTGAAAGGCAATGTTTTATAGATGCTTTTGACCGAGTTTGAACAAATGTGACCAGAAGTTTCTGAGAAGAAGTTGTTTGAAGCAATTGTTGACGGTCGACGGACGACGGAGGGTCTGCCTCTATTGATAGTAATAGCTCACATGAGCATTTTGTACTCAGGTGAGCTAAAAAGGGAAAAATATTTTGAAAAATATATACATGTATTTAACATAGAAAGCACTAAAAACATCTATGAGACATCTGGCACCATATTAATAGTATGTAAAATCTACAAGCCTAAATTTCAAGATTTTAATGTTTTTTACTTTAACATTTAAAGAATTAACAAAATATCTCTGGTGTAATTGTAAAGCCTCTTGACTGGCTTCTAACCCTGACTTACAACCAGACCGAAACCATAAGGCAAACAAAATTTTAAACAATGTTTTTGATCTATTTGACATGGCTTAAAGAAAACAAATGGGGCAACAACTGTAGAAACAGACCAAAACATAATTCTAATAGGAGCATATAAAGCTCATTTGTCAACTAAAACAAAAAGAATATTTTGTAATCATATAAAGTAAAGGCTATGGAACATGTTTTGTAATGGTGGATGTTTACTAGTTTCCATAGCAATCAACTACTAACAAAAGCCTGTGAAGACAGACAAATTAAGCTATGATTTTAACACAAACCAATATTGTCTATCATCTTAAAGAACAAACACAAAATATAAATCAAAGTTGTGCCTGGATATTTGTAACAACTCTCCAGTAATCTAAATAGATTTGAAGTAATTATTTTACCCTTTAACTTGTCTTATCATAACAGAAGCCATGCTTATAAATCATTCTGTGTCTATTTATTTCTTCTTAAGTAGCAATATTCTAACACCAAAGTTCTTCATTTATCTTAAGATCAACAAAATACTTTTTTTCAGTTGTATTTAAGAGTATCCAATTATACAAGAAATTCACATTGGTAATATCCAGTGACCAGAATCCATATTAAATATTCTTAATTGCTTTTATTTCTTGATGAAATTCCACCAGAAATTGATGTCAATTAACTAAATTGAATGTTGTAAATTTGACAAACTAGACCACTATACAAATGAAACATACACAGACAGATTTGTAAGTCCATTTTGAAATTTCCCCAATGGTCAGAATCCTTTGTTAAAAAACTTGGAGAAAAAAGTCTGTTTTTAAACTGAATCTATTGCAATTTGATTACATGTATTTCTAAAAACAGTTAATTCCATCTTGATTTTTTAAAAGTTTATCATCTAAGTCAAATAATCAGGTGACAAGAAGTTATTAAGAAATTCCAGGTAATCTTGGTACCTACAGGTAAACCGATGCAGTATCATAACCACATCTACATCAAAACAACATGCTGACATGGCCATCTAAAATTTCTTAACTTTGTACAAAACCTGACGATGCATAATTGGTTAGTGATCACCTATCAGTTCTGTCAAGATAGGTAAAGTCTTTAACATATCAGCTGATTCAAGGTGTTGATTTCATAGAGGCAACAGGTCAAAAGTACAACTTCCTCAATATATACATGCTGTGTTATTTATTGTCAATCATAAGATAAATTGCAATTTTTTGTAAAAGACCACCAATAAATCATGTTTAACTTTTATCATCAATTATTCAATTTGCCTTTTACAATGAAATGGGGTTTTTTTTTACCTTGATTTATCTGAAAATTCAAAAAGAAATGTAACTTTTAGGTTACAACATTTTGTAAACAATATCTTTATCTATGGGTCACAAGAAGAAATACAGCTAATCACTTTTGACCAAAAAATTTACATAATCATAATGGAGTAGATCAGTTAAATGACACAACCAATTGCTTTGTCAACATGTTTTTTAATTCTTTAAAAATGCTAAGTACAGCTGTGTTCTAACTAGATGTTAACTACTTTTATTGTGCTGGTCTACTGCAGCTAAAATCATACTGATTCACAATTATCTTTATTAAAGTGTCAATTGACCATAAACAAGACTTATTGCCTCAGTGAAACACTTATTAATTAGGACATAGAGTTAATTACCAATACTAGTAGTGATGATGAGCAAAAAGGAAATGGATGGATATTTCACTAGTGACCTTTATAGAATCATATTTATGACTAGAAGTAAGCTTGCAGTATAAAACACACGAAACAAAGGAACATTCCAAACCAACATTGGTCTTGTTAGATACAACTGTAAGGTAACCAATGCCAAAATGTTACAACAACATACAAAAGAAGAACAAAAAAAAAAAACAAGAAAAAAAAAAGGATTTTAGTTCAAAAATGACATAGAAATTATTTCCTAGAATGGATGCCCAACTCTTATCACATTAGATACTCTTGTTAGCAATTCACAGAATAAATGCAAAAACAAGAAAAAAACATTTCAAGGCCTTTGGTACAACAATTATGAATGACTTATTTCCAGAAAAGATAATCACCTGTTGGGCTTTATATGACTCTAAATGTTTTCATTTTTAATAAATGATAAATTGATACCAATCAATCAACTATACATCTGTATGTGAACTGATAAGATACCAATTGTAATCTAAAAACCAATATATCATACGTCCACTAAAACTTCATACAAGATCTACCAAAACACAATATATATGTACATTGTCTATCAGCTGACCAGTCTTCATTTAATGGATGAGATACAAAGATATACTATAAACCAAACATTTCACTTTACTACTAAAACAAATATATATGTGCACATGACATGCATGTCTGATGAAAGATCAAAAGTTCTCAATGCCAAAACAAGTAGTAACAGTATTTGGGAGACAGCTTCTGTTGTTGGCGATGCTCATCTCATCTCAATCTTAGAAAAGTGATCGTCAGTTGTGGTATCTACCAAACTTTCAGAGACCAATTACAACTGATAAATAAATATACAATAACAGTCAGTGTCTTATTTCCTATCAAAAAAGGAAGTTGCTATCAAAGATATTCAGGTTACCAAATCTCATTGAGAGCCACAGTGACCAAGTGGTCTACAGTCAATGATCCTAGTGACACCCACAGCCTAGGTTGGAATTCAACTCAAGCAGATCCAGGTGTGAGAGAGTCAATTTGCTTGCAGAAGGTCAATGGTTTATTTTGGAAACACATTTTCCTTCACTATTCCAAAACTGGCTGCCTAGATATAAGTTAAAAAATCTTGTCTTGGTATTAAGCATTGTTACTCAACTTTAAATCTCTTTAAAAACACTTTTAATAGTAAAATTTTTCCATGGCTACAGCTCTTGTACTGATCTTCAATGACAAATCTCCTTAGAATCAATACAGAACAAAACAAAACCATTTCCTGTACCTCTGGGTCAAACACATGTTTTATGTACTAATCTTGGTTGTTGTAATGTTTGAAAACATCAGTAATTTCAATCTGTAAAACAACTTGCAAAGGTTTCTAATTAAGAATAAAGTTCATTCTGGTCATTTCTAGCCAAGTACAAAACCATTCCTGAAGAGTGGATTCTGTTGGTGACTAATACCCTACTGCACGTTAACCTTCCTCTAAAACTTTCATATTCAAGTAAGTCAAATAATTTACCACACATGGTAAAAACTTTATTAATAAGCTATTAATTGTCATACAAACATGGTGTGCTATAAAATTCTAGATTCTGATTTGCTTACATTTATAATAGAAGATAACATGTGAAGTATAAATCAAAATATTTTCTAAATAATAGAATCAATCCTTTGATAGCAATTTGAAAAACTACTTTTCATATGAAGAAAATTCATCTATTCTAGCTGTAAGAACTAAGAAAACAATGTGAAGGGACGACCTAATAGCTGACAGATAGCCAGTAGAAAGTTCCAATACTATCAGGGATTGAATTGGATCAATGATTTTATGCCCTAGTCTTCAGATTCTTTAACTTGTATTCAGGTGGTCTGTTCAAAGGTGGTGGAAGAATTAAATAAATAGCTCATTAAAATGTATTGAACTTCCCAAATTTCATGCAAATTTTGTAAATATCATTTACAATATAAATCACACATATTTATAGAATGCTTTTTCACTGATATACAAGTGATAATAAGATCAATCCAATGAATGAAGTGTTTGGAAACAATTAAGAGTTCAGAAATGGTAAATGGCAGATCAAGGTAACATGGATATATCATTGATTCACTTAATATTGTGAAAATATGGTCTGAAAATTTTAGGAGTAAAAATCTGCAACAAAATCAAAGTGATTAAAAATAAAACAATATAATCTGGATATAATAGATTAACATACCTGTCTTCGGAGACGTCCATGGCCTCCATTTCTGAGGAGACATCTGCTATCTCATCTTTGAGTTGCTGAAAAATAAGATGTTTTAAATAAATACATGTAAAACATTAGTACCGTATATAAAATGAATACTTATAAGGTTAAGTTTTAAGATTCAAATTTATCACACTTATAATATATATATATATATATATATATATATATATATATATATATATATATATATATATATATATATATATATATTTTCACTTAAAGAAAAAGAAAATATACAGTCTTCCTTTTACAAATACATCATTGTGTTCAGGATTGAAAGTCTCTGTCATATTTTCTCCAGCACTCTTATTCTCCACTAATCAAATACATATATATACTCTGAATCAATACAAATAATAACTTCCAAATTCCTTCCCTCCATGAATATATGAATATCTGAATATGAACACTAAATAAAAGTACCAGCTAGCACCACTGAAACAAAGGTCATGTAATGTAATTAGTTTAATTACTTTAATGACTTGATCCATAAACATTTGCATGATTCCAATTTAAATTAAAAAAAAAAAAAACTTTTAATCAATGGATCTATATAGTGAAACCAAAACAAGGAAGACTTTACTAGATAAACACTGACAGGAAAATGACACTTGTTTATTACATGTATATAGTTTATGTATTACATTTATTTCGTAAGACACTGCCCACAGTTGAGACAACACCAAATTCCCATAAAAACTCATGTGAATTGTAAGAAAATTAAACTTTCATTTTCATTTACAAAAACCAACTTTGTAAATTTTACTATAACTTTGTTATTTAAGCAAAGGGTGTGTGGATTACAAGCCTGAAAAACATATCTCTGAAGTAAATGAATCAATTTATAAAACAAAAGTGTTAGACAATGGCAAAACTAATATGTTTCACAGAAAATTTCAAATTTAGAAGTGCCAGACATGTTAGTAATGTATTTGTCATTGTGAATTGTCTGGCTGTCATAAACAAAGGGCAAGCTTTATCTATATGCAACACTTTCCAGGCAAGGTTTGTGCTCAATGGCCATAAGTTGTTTTCAATATTCGCTGGTAACAGACACATGTCTCTCATTGAGTTTTAACAATTGTTAAATGGCTACCTTGATCTTGATCACACTACCGGTACTAAGATTTTCAGGTGTTAGTTAAAGCAGTTATTATTGTGGCCAAGACAGAACACTTAAGTTAATTATTGATAATGTGTGTCCATGTTCTCTAAGCCATGTGGGTTATACCAGTTTTCTTGTTGATTGTATATTGGAACTCTGGTTTTCTCAAATATATGATTCTCATTAAATTGCTCCATTACAAAGTTTGGTGAAAACTATGGATTCTTATATGTGTGTGTGTGTGTGTGTGTGTGTGTGTGTGTGTGTGTGTGTGTTTAAAGATTTTTTAAAGAATACAGTTTTAATTGTAGACATTTACCCTCCCTCTATAATCTTTAGGCAATAAAATCATACATCAAACTAAAATGAAATCATGCCATATCTCAAAATATACACATACTATAGAGCAAATGCCATTATTTCTCATATGGTTACTTTCTGATCTCAACCTTAATCAAAAACACATGAAAAAGTCTATTTGAACATAATCAGATTTTTTTTGTAAGTTTGCCAAATCTTGTAATTGATAAACCAACAATATACAGAAATTGAAAGGGTTCAATCTTTAAATGACAGTAACCAGCTTCTAAAATCTCATATAAATCTGTAATTAAACGGTCAATTTCAAGTAAAAACCATTTATTTTTTCCACTAATCTGTCTATCTGTTCCATTTTTCCCCATCAAAGAGGTTAAATATTTTTGAAACAATGTAATTATCAGGATGACAACAGAGGGATTTAGAACAAGGTACATGTACGTGAAGAAAAAAAAACATTAAACACAAAACTCTCATTTTTCTGTGTAATATTATTCCAGCTTGCTGTTCCGTGTAAGATAAAAACCCCAGGATTTACTGATAGCGAAATGTCTGAAACTGATAGCATTTATACTATGCAGTACCGCTGTAATCACTAAGCCCAATGACATAACAAAACAAAGAAAAAGAGAGATTTGGCTGGTTCCTGTTTCTTATATCTCTGAACAGGTCTTATTTAAATAAATTTTACTTAATTTTAACTTCACATCAAAGCTAAGTAGAGATGTTTTATTTATTTCTAATAGGAGATATGATCTTTTCCAAAAATAAAGAACCTTGAAAAGTGGAAAAAGTTAACAAAATAAAACATGCAAATTACCTGAAAAAATGCATGTGTATAGAATTGTTAAGAAATATAAAATACACTGATGCATCTTGACTTTGGAATTTCAAATGTAGGGATAAACATTTTATAGAATATAATAACTAAGAGCTGAATAACAAGTGCTTGGCAATAGCTAAATAAACAAAAAAAAAAAAACATGAAAAAACAAATGAATGATTGCCTGACTTATTGATCAATTGATTTAATGATGTTTTACTTCCCACTCAAGAATGTTTCAGTTATATTGAGGCGTCACCAGACAAAGGTGAAGTGTCAGAAATTTTAACCTTTGCAGTGACCTTAGGACAATGTGCAGAGGCACCTGCCATGACATGGGGCATCTATAACTTTCTTTTCTAAATGCCAAGTGCTTGGCGAAAGAACAATCACTACCAATTTTCAAATCTTGGTCAGACCCAACTGGAGTTCAAACCCCAACCTCCCACATATGAAGCGAGCACTCTACCAACTGAGCTACCATAGTGGTAACAAATGAATGAATCAAGAACATAAAACATTAACATCAAGCCCAATGAATATTAAACTTCTTGTTGCAGATGGACATAAAATGGTGTTCAACAGTGTTATTAAAGAACCTTTGGTGGACTCAATACATTCCACTCATTTTGCAAACAGTCATACTACAAAAGCCTACCAATTTTAAGTAAATTCTGAGAACTTGCTGGAGGGATAGTATGAATGTCTTTATTAGTCATACAACTACCTTACTTCCATACTTCAAATGAATTATCAAATTTTACAATTTACAAATGGGGGGGGGGGGGGGGGGCTGAGAAAAAATTCTAATGAGAAATCAATAATCAAAGCCTAATTATAGACATAAAACATAATAATATACTGTGCAAAAAAAGAAAAGTGGAAACTCTTCCATAAACTTTATGAACAAACTGAAATAGGAAAATCATTTTATACTGGTAAACTGTATTTCAAATAATCCATAAATATGATCTGAAATATGATCTGAAATATGAGAACTGAGCAGATGATATAATAAATTTCTCATTGTTATTTAATTTGGTATCATTAACTTGTGTAAATTTATTCTTATATTTCAAATGGTAATTTCACATGAAAATTCATATTCTGAATTTGTTAGCTCATGTTATCTAAGATTTTAAAGATTTTCAAGAAATTGAGTTGATTTTTAGGAAAATAAGTCAAAAAAATTGACATTTTTATGATCATCAGAAACACATGGATTTTGGGGTTTGTTTTTTTTTAATTTTACTTACTATCTACAATATAGTTAAACTTTAAAAGTAGACCTAGGTCAAATTTTACCAAAAGATTAGCACATTCATAATAACACAGGTACTTTTTCAATAAAGTTGAACCATGTCCACTTCAACAAAATTTAATATATGACCAAAATGCCTAGCTTAATTATACCAGTAATTTTTCCCCCATTTTTTCGACATTAAAAATGGTTATTCAAAGATAACTGGATTTCTTATTAAAAAAAAAAAAACACATTTAGTAAAAATCAAGGTTCAATCAATCTTATGAAATCAAACTTTAAAATGGCATGCAAGAATATACATGTAATACACGTTTTTGTCACATGGTCTTAGATCTGCATTTAACAGACGAAAAAAATTAAAATTCTGACATGTGGTTTGTTCACATAAGTTTAATAACTGGTATCCATAAGAATCATCAACTAAGTGACTAAATTCCATAACATAACTTATCTACACCCATACTTTATCACACATATATACATGTACAAAATGTACTAGAAAATGAGTTAAAACTTATAATATGAAATGAATATTTAAAAAAAAAACAGGAATGTTACAGATATAAAAATCAAATAATCAGCAAAGCATGATGCAGTTACCATGGTAATTAAATTGCATTATAGAATATAAAACTGCAGTTTTATAAGTTTTATATGATTCACCAATTATTGATAAAACTTCAAAAGGTTACGTTACAGATTTTAAATAAAATCATTACAAACAAACTCTGGCAATCAATTTTAATCTATATTTTCTTAAAATCCCTCAGACTCTCTGACAAATATAGGATATTACTCCTATGCAACATTGATTTACTTGAATAAGCTTGATTAAAAAAGCACCAGAATTGAACCATATCAATATATAAAGAACATTACAGGATCACCAAACCATCTGTGTGTGGGGGTCTCGCTGCATGGTTGATAGGAATGATTATTTACCCAAAATAAACTGAAAGTCAAGATATGTTTTATCTGATATACATGAATTGACATGGAGTAGATGTATACTGTTGCAGGTCTGCTACCAGTCTCTTTGGTAGGCACTGTTGATTTTCTTGTCCCTAGTATTTTTTTTTAAAAAAGATGGCAATGCAATGAGTCTGAATTTGGAATTTTTTTCTTTTTCATTGCTACTAAATGTCACAGAGGACACATTATCAGAGACATATGTCACAAATTTAAAGAAAAAAAAACAACTTATCAAGCAACAAATATCTAAATAACAGACAAATATGGACCTTGTATTATAATACTGTCAACAAATAAATAAATACTAGTAAATAAATAAATACTGGTAAATAAATAAATACGGATAAATAAATAAATACTGATAAATAAATAAATAAATAAATAAATAATCAGTTCTGTAGATAAAATAACTTACCTGTATTTCTTGAAGAAGCTGAGCTTTTCTGTCTCTGATACTAGCCAACAACTTTTGTTCTTCAGGGGAAAGATCTATAAACATACAAGAAATGAAAACTATAATCCAAGGTTTACATCTCACCAATATGAGGAAGTAAGGAATCCATTAACAGGAAATAAAACAGAGCATGTTGAACAAACTGCAGTTTGTCTACTGTATGTTTCTAAAATGAAATAAACTCCATGTGTATCACCTAGTTACCATAAGATAGTATTGACTATTGAACAGCTGTCTGATGTAATGTTTTTGTTCAATGAATGACTGGCTATTGGTCTCAACACAGCATGCTGATAAAGCTATGGTAATGATGCTGAGTCACTAAGAGTTCAAAGTTAAAAACTGTGCAAAGAAAGAAAAAAAAATATCCCAAACTTCAAAACACAAACTTCTCATCTGGAAACATCATTATCAGAAATGTACCATCAGAATACTGAATCCTCAACAAGCAATAAGTAAACGTTTTATCTACTAGTAATACTAACTACTAAAGCTTTAAATCTGAGGTTCAATAGTCAACACTAATCCGTGTTACTGAGGTAATTTATCTATCATTATTGTTAATGAGGCGAGAAATGTAATTTCTTCCAAACTAACATTATTAAGTCAAATTCGCCTTTGCCTACTGTTAAACAAATTTCGCACACACAAAAGCTACATGTATGTGCTTGAGTATAATACTAGTACCGCCTGGTTTTAATGACTACATGGTGACTATTACCAGGAATCTTTACCACATGGTACCAATATATGTATAGTACAAGTTTTTGTCAGTCAGTCAAACATATATATAAAACAGGTCAACAGTCACAACAATATCTAACACAAACAACATATGGATAGAGAGGTGATAATATGGATTATTTCGGAGTTGTTGGGATTTATTTATGATTTATTATAGTACATGTGTGATATCACTTAATCTGGTATTAATTCAAATAATCAAGACAGAGTTGGCAAATTAGGTAACTTGACTAAAATTAACAACATATAATGCATCACAGGGACAAAATGATTCTGGAATTTTTTCTATAAATCTACACTTACATTGACTTTTTTTCTTTTGTTGTTGTTGTTTTTTTTTTTTTTTTTTTTTTTGTATGATTTCTGCCACCACCACCTCTTTTTTTTCTAAGATTTTATTTTCAATTAACAGTTTGGTAATTAATTTACAAGTACAAAATGCTTAATGCTTATCTTTCATTTAATGGACAAGCTATCTTCCTTAAAAAAATCTTGTAGCTTTCTGACTTTGAACATTATGCAAGTGTTTTGATTAGTCTTTTTTTTAAAATGTGGCACTTTTTCATGAAAGTCTTGATGAAATCTTAATGCCTCTCTTTTTTCCCCAAAAAATTATATTTACTGAAATTAATAACAAATATGCTGCAAATAAGCAGGATACGCCCAACAAATTTAAGTGTGTTTTTAAAATTTATTAAGGAATTTATTTACCAATACTTTACAAAATGTTTGCAGACCATAGAAAACTATTTGTAGTTGTAGATCATAAAAACTGAAAATACACCACCCAACATCAAATGCTCATATAACTAATATTTTCTGGAAATTATCCAAAATTTAATTAAGATTGAGTTTCTGCTTCAGTTTTAAACCATACACAAAATTCAAATTGAATTTTAGTTTAAAAATTTCATACCAATATTTATATTTAAATCAATAAAGTTATGAAAATGGTTAAAAATTAACTTGAGTAATAGTGTTTAAAGCCCAATTTAAAATTCTTTCACTTATCAAGAAGCTGTCAGTTATGGGATGGTCATGAAAACCATATTACCAGGGAAAGCCGTCAACCTTCAGCAAGTGAACTGACAAACTTTTTCAAACTAGGATCTGATGGAGTGGGATTCAAACATAGGTGTTGAGAGCCACTGTGATGCATAAGTGAGTGCATAAGACCACTAAGTCACTGAAGCCCATGTAATAAAAGTGATACAAAAGCTCTATAGTTTTCAAAAGGCTAGCAGTCTCATGTCTGATTGATCAAAAGGTTTTGACATTAATGATGATATAAAAAGATTTTAATTACCGTTAAGGTCACAATGACCTATTTATTATATTGACAAAATTGTTTTATTTACTAGTATATTGGATGCAAGTTACACTTATTTCTGAAAAAAACTTTTATAGGTTAAAAAACCAATAATACATTTATCTCATTAAACACTAACAGGTTTTCATAATTTTGACAATACTGACAATAAATGATTTTTGAAATGTCACAAAATTAGTTTGCTTACTTAGTCAAATAATATTTATCCAAATACAGGGAATTGTTTTATCATAAGGCAAAGCAACTTATTCAAAAAAGAACAGACAGAAAACAGCTCAATCCTCATCTTGACAACCAAATCAAGTAACTGTGAAATCAAATAAATAAATAAATAATCTCACATCTGAATACAGTTATTAGACACCAGCATGGGTACTATATAAGCTCTGCTCAACACATGGGCTTCTAAAAATAAATGATTTTGCATGCACCTTAACTTCCTTCAGGACTTTGAATTATTCTGATTCATGAATTAAAACCACTTATGATGCATCATTATATTAGATAAAAAATCAATTCCTGTAATACAGTAACAGCAGTATACAGACCTAATGTAATTAACATATCACAACGTATCATGACTCAGCCCAGCTTGTGTAACTACAATTCAAATTTTTTTTTTCTTTTTAGCATGTTTAGTACAATTTATGGTACATTCTGTTGGATAGATTTTATATTTTTTTTATCATCTAGACTTTACAGAAATTACCGTACTTGTGTTCTATATTGACAGGATTCTATATTGTCCCACTAGTTTTAGGAAGATCCCAGGTTTATGCCCATGTATGTTTGATAAATACATGGGTTTTTTTTAATTCAAGTTTGCTTTATTTATTTATTTATTTTTTTATTTATTTATTTATTTATTTTTGATTTCTTGTTAATTTTGGTGAGCCTGACAACCCTAAGAAGTGGAAGGTGTATTCATTTATTTGCGAGTTGAACTTAGTGGTTTCAATTCAGATAAGATAGAAATGTTGCTGACCGGGCTTGATATGGACAGAGTAGCTTGTTTCGTATAGTGTTTCCAGTCCATGTTTGTCTGAGCAATTTTTCTCTTACCTGTTACAATAGTATCTCTTACTTAAAATAGCTCCAAATGAACATAATTATGCATAATTTTTTAAATACCAAGTGATGACAATTGAACACACTTCTGCATAATTTTTTTCAATACCAAGTGATGACAATTTATTTCATTTATTTATTTTATTATCATTATTATTATTATTATTATTTATCATTATCAATTTTTACAAACCGCCACTATTTTTATCTCAAATTGAAATTTAGTAATTAAAAATGATCAGATACTACAAATGTTTAGTAGTAAACAGAGCAAATTTACATTACATGCAAATACAATGTTTGACCTACTGACAGTGCCATGTACAAAAACTGATTTAGAATAAGTAAATTGTAGATCTTTTATTGTCACAAATGCCAACACTTCTACTTGGCCTCATTTTAAACTTTGATGAAATCATACATATCAGCAAAAAAGGTACACTAATATTATGTTCCCATACTTCATCTATGGTGTTAATATCACTTTGGTATCCCTTTCAATTCAAAAGTATATACATATACAGTAGATTCCGCTTAATTGCATAGTCCGTTTGTCAGAAAATTTTATGCAATTAAGCGGAATATGCAAATAACCGAAAATGCCCCTTGGGCACATTTGATTGATGGATACATCGGTTGGGGCCATTTTAGTACTTGTGTAGGCATCACAATACACTGTAGAAACAAAAGAAAATTAGTTATTACTTTGAAATTAAAAAATGAAATAAATAATTCAGAATAAAAAAATTAAAAAAATTATTTTATTTAATTTGTATAATGTTTTAAAAATTCTAGCTGATCGATTGACGTATACACCCGGTGAGGCCGTTTTTTAGTAGACATCAAAGTCGGTGTACTGTATATATGTGGATATCAGTATGAGACTTTTTGACCAAGAGACCAAAGTTCCTTATCACTCATTGAAAACACTACTTGTATACTGAAATAAAGCTTGCAGAGTTTAAGACAAGTACCAAGGTTTTTGCAAATTGAATGCTACTTAATTTAATGATGCTAAATGAAGATCTGGGTCAATCAAATATGAAATCTTGGTGAAGGTACATGAACTTCAAAGCTTCTAGGTCTTTCTGTTCATTACAAGAATAATTTTTTTTTCATTTTAATATTAAGGGTCACTGTAATCTCTTATAAAATCAGTAATCAAAAATTTTTGCAAATATGGAAAGGCTTTATGCGCTAATATAAAACATGAAGTTCAATGCTTTTAGGCTTTTCAGTTAATGACAAGAGGAAGATGCTAAAAAATTTACTATTACATATAACACCTGGAGCAAAGGTCAATGTCAACCAGGTTCACAAAGTCAATTACCTGGACAGGCGTTAGACCATTTGGCCACCTATATCCTATGGTGTGTTAGAATGTCACAATCTTAAATGCTCAGAAATACACCTTTCTGACTTAAGGCTACAATACCAAGAGAATTGGCAAGTAGAATAGCAACCTTTGTAAGAGCTTAACCAATAGCTATAAGTTGCCCAAAGTGTGCATTAAGTAATAAAGTCAATATACAGGTAAAAATACTAAGTAATGCACTACATGTGTATAAGCCAAAGACAAATTAAGAAATTCTTGACAGTATCATTTGATTCATCTAGAAATGGGTTTGCTAGCAGAATAAACATGTATGGAATAACAATCATTATTCCATATAAAGGCCATGGAATATTAAGTGGTATGCTTGCAACCAATATATGAACCCTGCTAAATTTATATTACTGTTTAAATACTTATTACTTGTTTACCAATGTTTTTGATATGAAAACCAATATATAATATTTAATATTAGATTTTGCAACAATTCACATCATACTGATGTGATATAAGTAATTTTTGTAATTAATTAATAATAAAGCACAAACCATGTCAGAAAATAATATGTAAAGCTTTTAAAATCCTTACAGAGATCTAACATGTTTGGGATGCTACCCTAAATCAGAAAGTAATGCCACTGTACCAACATTCCCATTCTGCATGCAAAGTATGTAGATCAAAATGGTTTGACACAAGGGAGACTATTGCAACAATAAACATGATTAAACATATATAAACTTTATATGAGTAGTTCCCTTGTCATACAGTGGTCAAAACTTTGGCTAAATGGACAAATCTTGGATTGGTTGTTCAGTGACATAGTTTTGTATTTTTGACGGTGGCCAATACACATATTAATCCATAATAAGTAAGGATTTCATTTTCTCACTGAAAGGTTATATACTTTGTCCATTACTTAAAACAAAATCAATGCGTCACAACACTATTTAAAATGATGCACTTTTTATTTTTCTAGATTGCTACAAAATGGACAAACCATAGGGAGAAGGAGTAAAGAGGGATGATGAACAGATGAAAATAAAAGAGGTATTATTGAAGACAAAAAGATTAGTTAGAATTCTGCAAATTAAAATATTTCTTAACTGTCATTGGAAGAATAAGCCGTTAGTAGAGTTCCTATACGGTAACAAATATGTCTTAAATCCTTTGATGACAGTAAAAATCTCAATATCTCTAGAAAGAGTATGCGTTTCTGTAAGTTATGCGGACAACACATCGTTTCTGAAATCCACTTGAAAAAATATTAAAATGTTTACATTACCTGCTAGATCAAAGTTGTTGTTGCTACCTCGATCCATTGTTGTGTTTGCTGTTGTTTCCCTTGTCATTAATCTGTGTTAAAATATGTTAAAAGCTAGAAATTCAGGTCTTCAATGAACAAAAACAAATGACCTCCTCCCTGCTTTCCGCTACCGTCTTCGGTTTTCCGGAAAATAACGAACCCCTTTTAAAATTATATCATTCACAATATAACACATTAATCGATGTATTTTATTGATTTTTTGAAGAATATCTTGCAAATAATATTTTAAAATTTATAAATTTTTAAAGATTTGAATATTCGGAAAATATTAAAAAGTTCTGTTATTGTCCTTGACATCAACGCTGTGGGAATTAAAACAAAGACTTCGAACATTTCGCCCAAATTACTAGGAATAATGTTTTCGTGCCAGTCACCATTCGGAGAGTTTCTCGAGTTTACCTTATAATGGTAGAGTATTAAAGATTTTCCGAATGAAAAGAAAAAAGATGGAGGGAGAGTGAGATTTTATTTCCACTGTAATCAGAAGACACGCCTACAAACCATGATACAGTAGTCACTTACGTTTTAACAATGTAGTATTTAGTTTTTAGTAAGCATCTTTATTTACACTGACTTATTTTATTTACCAAAATTCTATTGTATAAATGTTTTTTTAAAGATATTGAATTTGCAGTGTTATTTTTCCTACCCTACAGTAAGTTTAGAACTTGCTTCTTTATTTTCTCTAATCTAGAGCAGTATATAACTCACTTTTTTACAAAACGAAGTATTTTGTGGGATACTTTACAGAAATCAAGTTTCAACTTTACAAGAAAGAAACTGGGAAATTTTGAAAATTGTCAAGTCAATTCGCCCCACGGTAAATTCGCCCCCACTTTCAACAAATTCGCCCCATGTCAAAATCGCCCCATTCAAAATCGCCCCCACTTCAGGCAAATTCGCCCCCGTTTCTTAACAAATTCGCCCCCACATACAAAAATGCCCCCATTTTTTTCTAAACTTCATTTTGTAGTAATGACTTCTGAGTTGATTTATGACGACGTGCTAAAGTAAATTCCCCTGGTACCTGTGCTCTCCATCAGCGACAGAGGTAGTAGGTCTAAATGCGGTAGCTCAGTTGGCAGAGTAATCGCACCGTAAGAGGGACGTCATGATTTCGAACCCTATGGTCCAAGACCGCGAATCACTCAGCATTATGATAGCTGATGACGTCCATTATAAGTGAAATACTTTTGACTTGGGAGTTAAACACCATTACTTAACTCAACTCTAAACACTGGAGGCTACTAGACGGTAGTGGACGATAGCAATATTTCACTTAAGAAAAGTTTTTATTGATTGATTAAGATATTATCCATACAAACAACAGCTATCCTCTAGTACCGTCTAATAGTTCCATATATTTGTCCAAGTTGAAACTGTGGACAGTTGGTGGTTAGAGGTAAATAGCAATTCTACACCTACGTATAAACAGAAGTCTCATTGCATGCATTTGATGTTACCAGACACAGAGAAAAGGTTTCGTAAGGTGCGCGTGGTGTGTTAAAAAGGATGTTTTTTTTTTAATGATTTCCCTCAACGATGTAATTTATCAATACTCTGCTCTGATGTGATCTTTTACAAACACTAAATATTTTCTTTTTTCTGTACCCACTGTTGTGATTGTATCATAATCGTACAAAGGACTTTTGATAATCACCATTTCAATATAAATTAGTACAGTAATCACAACACTGTCTTATGTGTGAATTCAGTAAAGGCATTATGAATACTCTACATACCGGTAAATTGCAACACACACAATGCATATTTACAAATAATATGTTAACAGTGTTAATTTGGCATATTCGAGGTAAAATAAAATTAATAATAATAAAAAAAAGGTAAAATCTCTCATACCACTGCCAAAACTGCTGTACTTTCTGGAGTACTGTATCACATTAAAGGGCAATCTGTAGATACTGTGCCACAACATTTTGCATAATATGATTGTAGTCACAGCCTATTTAGAGAGCGCAGGAATTTGTTTTATGTACATTTTTGCCACTAATGATGGTTTATGAATTATTTTGTTTATGATTTAAGATTCTTATAATTATTTCATTTGACCAGGGATATATATAGCTAGATGGTGATATAGGTCTCTGATTTGACTAATTAAATTCGACTACGTAAAAATGTCCATTGCTAATAAAAGACAAAGTCACATTGTAAAACTTTTAGCTTATTGAAATTCCCAATGAAATGGATTTGACTGTCAATTTTCTGAAGAATTCTCTCACCAGGATGTGCACTGTTAAGATTCAAACCCAGCTTGTTCACGAGAGGAACTGAAATCCGTAAATTTACACACTTAGCAACTAATAATTTTAAAAAGATTAGAACATCCAAAGAAATAAAATAAAATAAATTTCATTATAATAAAAAAAGATGACTATGTCAGAATGAAAATGTTTATGGTTATTGGAAGCATGTTAAGCATGGTCCTTATTGGTGTTATGAATAGCTGAAGTAGCAGTGTCTGGTGATAAATCATTCCACTTGGTAAAGGTCCTTGGGGAAAATTGTACTTTGATGGTTTTATCTATCATGGATATTTCTGGTATGTTTGTCTCTAGCCATCCAATAGGTGTTGGTTGGAGAGGCAAACTATGTCTGCTTATTGATAGGTGGTGCTTCAACCTCAATGTTGAAATGTTTTTCACATCAGATTTTATTTAATGTTTGTGACATTGTCTGATGTGTTGTCTTAAACAAACA
>CM056594.1:35801686-35846686 GCA_029721355.1 Tegillarca granosa | reverse complement strand
TACATTGAATGATTTAGTAAAGATGAAACATCATATCAAAATTTAAAAAAAAGGTTTCTTTTCACCTTTTCACAAAATGAATGTTTTAAATAGAATATAACAACCATTCAAAACCCATAGCAATGACAATTTCTTTGTCAATTTTCATAATCTACCATCTCCGATTTTAACAGACATTTTTTTCACAAACAAAATTCATACTAATAAAAAAAAAAAAATCTATTGAAAATTTGTGCCAAAAAATTTGCTTGATTTACCTGTATGAAACGAAGCTTATGAAATCAAATTGACACATCTCCAAGATATTTTTTAAACATCACTAGTTGAACTATTTGGTGGGAGTCCGTTATGTATATAATCCGTCAAAGGATGACTGAGTGTTACATTGCTCTGTGCAACATTGTGTTACACTTTTCATAAATTTTCTATGTAACTAATAGGTGTTCTTGATTTATAGTGTTTAAAAGCAATCAGGTTTTTTAACAAGGACCTGCAACAAAGAAAAGACCAAGGTATTCAAATAGAAAGAGAAAACTTTGTACCTCTACATCTAAGGTGTCCTGGAAAATCTGGAATGGACTCAATTGGACACTGGAGTTGGAAATTAGTTCTGTAGTAGTTTAGGGAACTCTTGTGTCTGTAGAAAACCACCAACCTTCAGTATGGGAAATGGAAATGTACAATGTCCTACAAAAGTAAAAGATCATCAATAAAGAATATTGTAGTTGAATGGTGTTTAACAGCCACCCAATCAAAATGTTATCACTTATAGCAATGCAGTCATAAAATGGTGAAGAGGACCAGGGTGCCTAGAGCAAATTAATAAGCTAATGACTTTTGAAGAAAATTTAATCATTTCTCACATAAGAATCTGTTCCAAGTTAACTTAGGGCTGGCAAGATTGCTTAACAAATATTCAAAACGTATGACCAAAATTGAGCAGTCCAAGTTTTAAACCATGGTCCAAAATAAAAGAACTGGTAAGATGCACAGAATGAAACTAAGCAGTTATGGTCTATGTTCAATTCCAAATATATAACCAAAGCAATGAGAGGCTAAATCAAATAATAGTTAAAGTCTTAGTCCAATGTCTTTAAACCAGTCCAGATTTTCTAGTTTACCTTACATCTAAAAGACCATGTCATGATTTCACGCAGATACAGATGGGTGGCTATGAATAAATTTAAGAGTCAAAAAAGAAAAGATTAACCCTTAACTATGGATTTCAAAGTCTGTTATTCATATGAACATAAAAGGCACTTCTAACATTTAAAACTTAAAGACATGTTGTGTTAGTGATTTCTGTCAGAAAGATGACAGTTAAAATATCACCGGATCTATAAAATAATATCATAATAGTCATTTAAAAATACATCTTGCTATATATATATATATATATTATAGTGATTTCATTCTTCATCGATTATTTTTTTTTATATATACATAATACAGAAAAATAGATTTTTTGCTTAAACATATGGTTTTAATGATTTTCCATTGTGTTTTGCCCCTGTAACTATATGAATTTTATATTCTATATTTCTTACAACTAACCACATTAATATTTTTAGATTCATAAATTTTTAGTGTTCATATTCAAAATATCATTTTCTCATTTCCACCAGACAAATTTGATTCAATTATCTCTCCTTAAAATATGATATTTTGAACATTGAACATGTACATTGTTCATTGCCCCCTTTACCTTTAAAGGGTTTTGCATTATGTTTCTATATGTAATATGACTGAAATAAAAATTTGGTTGCTATGGCAACTCCATTTTCTGTCCATGGCATTGATATAGTAAAAAGGGAAAGCTGGTGTCATGTGTAGAAAGTTTTGATATGACCTATAGAATGGCAAAGAATTTTATACATTTTTATATCATTTTAAAAAAAAAAATTCTCATTCATGTTAATTTAGAATGTCTTATTATTCCTGTCATTAGGCACTAGCTGATTTAGATTTATTTCATCCCTTTCCGGGCATTAGGTATTTTGTGTTACAATTATTTCCCTCTTAATCTCTAACCTTTTTTGTTTAATACTCTGATTCTTTGTAAAATAATTCGAATTGCTGAATCTAATAATAACTCACAGACTACTAACCTATGGCTTCAAAATCTATTTCTCTTCATCAAAGTAATTTCTTGTGAAATAGCTTTTAGACAAAATCTATAATTTAAGTGCTTTAAAATTGATATTCTTATTTCTTAGATTTCACTTGATATAATTTTTATTTTCAATTTAAAAGAGGAACAAATTTCTTTTTCTAAAAACAACAACAATTTAAGATGAAGCCAATAACAATAAAACTTGGGGGGTTGGGGGTGGGGGGAAGAGGTGGGTTAAGGTGTGATAATGTGTGGTTATACTGGGTGGAGTGGTTGGGTGCAAAGGTGCTTTAGTCCCAGTCAAGATTAGTTGACTTATACAACAAAGAATAAGTTTTGGAAATTTGGAAGAAACCAGAATACAGAGAGAAAATCATTAACAGCGGAACCATGGAAAGGAAACTGACACATTATGAACTGTTTTAAAAGGCTCAATTGAAGGTGGTGTAAGGCATTATGATCGGTAAGCCACTGCTTTGAGTTATGCTCAGGACCAAATTTTAAGTGTAAAAAAACTAAGGGCCATAACTCTGAAATAATGCAAAACAGAGTTATAGTTCTTGTGCACTGCACTTCTCCTCATTGAGTACCATCTATCTATGGATTTTCTTGTTGATAACTGTATAGTTTTTTAGTTATGCCTTTGACAAAATTATGATGGACAGACACACAGATGCATGAACAAACAGATAGGATGGACAGATGGACAAAGTGGCAACTTTATGCTCTATCTTTGGAGAGTACAATATAAAAAAACACTGGATATTTATTTCATAATATATTCAATATGCAATAAAAAAAAAAATGATTAAAGTTGCTAACATTTAGACTCCCTAAAAATAACTCCAAGATCACAATACAAAGTACAAGCTAGCAACTGTTACCAAAATGTCAAATAGTTTTGTAAAGCTTAAAAAACTATATCAACATATTATATCAGAATCTTAAGCCATCTGCGATTAATCTGTTTTCTTTTACATCAATACAAAGTTAAGTATGGCCCCCAAAATTCCGACACTTGTGATTTTTATATTATCTCCATAGTGTAAGGTAGAACACATCATCTGGTATATATAACATCTCCAATCACCTTTTCTAATGAGTGCCAAAACATTTCATCTTTAAATCCATAAGAAAAAAAAATGTTTTAAGTGTTTATCAGCTTGATAAAAGTGAAAGTAGATAAAAAAAAAATCACTCAAAGAAAAAGAGGGTGTGGTCTAATTCTGAAATAAATAAACACAAAAAATACTGATCTAAAGAAGTGAAAAGTATTTTATAAAAATAAATAAAAAAGCAATGTCTATCGGGAGGGAAAGATAAAAAACCCTTATTGCTTTATCTGTAGATATGAAAAAATTCTTGCATGAAAAAAAATTAATGAAAATAAAATAAATAAATAAATAAATAAATAAATAAATAAATAAATAATAAATAAATAAATAGGGTAAAATGTTGATGAAAAATATTCAGGTAAAACTTTAACCAAAATATTTATCTATAAACAGTCACATATTGTTAAAACATTTTTTTACCACAATGCTTATTGTCTTAAGTTTGTTGGTTTTAAATTCTAATTAGAGATCTTGGTGGTGAAGTTTTTTTCGATTTGCTAGTTTAGAATCCAATTTTAAACAGATAATAGTATAAGAATCCAATTTTAAACAGATAATAGTATAAGAAAAATGTTTTTGGTTTTCTTGCCAAAGGATGGTGATTTTTTCTTGGCATTCTGGTATCCTCAACTATTCTAGAATTAACGGCCTAAACATACTTGATTGAACAGTTCTATTTCCCCCCTTTTATATATATTTATCATGATTAACTACCAACAACTATAGTTAAAACTTTAGCAGAAAAATGATTGTGAAGCCAAATAATGATGTTTTGCTGTAATACAAAAAGATGATTGGCTCGTTGTAATGTTGTTTAACTACACATCAACAATTTTTCAGCTATTTCTTATAAGAGTAAGGTTATTAATCTGCAAGAATTAATCTAAGAGCAACTTTATGTATGACTGAGATGAGAGAAAGTGTTTTATGGTTGCTTTGTACTAGTGAACACTTACGGGGACTTTCACAGTAAAAGCTCAAATGGTCAGTATGCTACAGACAAGAAGACTAAGCCACCAAGGCAGTTATACAAAGACAGGCTCATTAAAAGCCAAACATATGCTTAAAAAAAAACAGAGACACCAAAAATACTTCTGTACCCATTATAGTAAATATCATTTCAAGTTTCTTTGTTTTTTTCAGATATATTTGACTTGCTAGATTTTTGTAGTTGTTTTGTAATGTTATTTAACATCGCATCAGCAATTTTTCAGCTACATTTGATGAGAGCAAATTTATTATTCTGTATGGATTAAGAATTAATCTAATTAATTTAAGAACAAGTTCTTGTCTGTGTGAGATGTACAAGTGTGTATGATGGTCTGCCATGTATTAGCATGCACTTAGGGTGATTTTTTGTAAGGTGCTAGCTCATTTTGTCAGAATGATGCAAACATACCACTCCACAGTTCATTACAGGTGAGTCAATGGATACTCTATCCTGTGAATGTCAAGTGCCCATCATTTAAGCAATATCACAAATTAAAAGCATGACTTGGCCGAGGTTCCAACCCATGACCTCATATGCTCAAGGTGGACACTGCTGTCCCACCAAGGCAGTTTTTGACTAGCTAGAAAATCAAATTGAAACTCATTGTTTTTTACTATTATATTCAATACAACAAAAGATATGTTTGACCTAACCTGAAAATTGAAGCAAATTTACGACAGGTTTTCACAGTATTCATCAAGATATTAATTAATGAATTGATTAAACTTAATCATTGAATTTGTTTCATGTTAAAATCATTCAATCCAATTTATCTTAAGAAACTACATTATTTCTATTAGCTTTACACGTGAAGCCTGATTGGACACAGAACTGTATGACTTCATTATTAGAAATAAAATTTCAAAATCCCTCTAAGCAATTAAAGATATGTTACACCAAAAAATAGAAGTAGAAATGATTTTAATCATAACCAATTAAACAACTGCAATAGCGTTAGTTGAAAACAGTTATATGTGACAGATGGTTGAACAAAGATAATAAAGATTCATCCTGATTTTATGGACTCCTGATAAAAATGTACACAGAATGGGGAAAAAAGTAATATTTTATGTTTAAACCATACTGAATATAGCAGTGGGATGAGGCTTAAATGTTAATGGTGTATAAAAAATAATACACATAGAAATAAAAAATAACACAATTACAAGATAATCAATAAACACAAACGATTGTGAATAAACATTTTTCTGACTTTAATAATGAGTTAAACATCTGTTATACCTGATAACATTTATATGTTAACGATTTAAAGAAGTCAAAAATTAAAAAAAAAAAAAAAAACATATACATATAAATATAGATAGATATGATTTTTATGTTTCTTGGGCCTTTTGAGTTGAGTTGAGTAATGGTGTTTAACGTCCCAGTCAAGAATATTTCACTTATATCGAAACGTCGCCAGCTATAGGCGAAAGTGCAGAAATTTTGTCTGTGCATTGTGCTGATGGCATTATACAGCAGGTTTCTTTATCGTGCCATGCCTGTCGTTTAAGTTATTTTAAGTTCCCGTCTGAAAGAACCATGACTTTCATTTTGTAAAAACTTATTCTTTCTCAAATAAATTTTTTAAAAATCAGAATGAAACTAACAATTCCAGCACTATTTTTTTTTTGTTTTATAGCGCTAGTATACTAAATTATAATACCACATTATGTTATGTCGCTTATTTTTTTTATATCATAATAAGAACCTGCCTGACTTGAAACCAAAGAACTTCTATCTATTAGTGATTAGACTGCAAAGTTACTGCACTAAAATTTACTCTAGGTATAAAACATGAAATTTAGACTGATCAATTAAGATATATAACTAAATTAATTAAATTTAATTAATTAAAACATTATATATTATTTCTAACTCATTTTCAGAAATTAATACAGATAGAGATGCAAAGACACACTTGTATCTTTAACAAAATTAATCAAAACAAATAGAAAGCATAGATAGATTTGTATCTTTAATAAAATTTGTCAAAGGTTTCTTAAATAAAATTTTCTACTGAAGCTATTAAGGAAAGCAATTAGTTAGTGTATCTGATTCCGTAAATACCTTTATCCTACCTGTGCAATAGGTAATCTTTAATCAACACAAGATAATCTGTAATCAACATATGTAATCCGTAATCACTTCCTGAAGTAACTATTCTAGCATAAAAACGTATTTTCCGCCAAATCTCAGTAAATAGTTTAATTAACTGTTAATATCCCTTAGCCTTAAACATGTGGAGTTCCATTTCATCAACTTTCCTTTTCTAAAGTCTGAACACCAGCAATAAAAATAACTGTTTATCCCCCTACAGGCATCCTCTACAACACTGGACACAAATCAGCTGATAAATAAATATATACAACGATATAAGTAAACTAGAACTGAGCAGGTTATCGTGTAAGTAGTTTAAATAGCAGGCAATGTTCAGTGTGTGTAGACATTTAGTTTGTCTATTGATTTGTGTACACTGACTTTGATAACAGATATAATACACTGTTATATTGATAAATGTGATTGCCAAATGAGGCACTGAGTAGGGCCACCCGGGGATTTAAAAAAAAATCTCTACAGTTATCTCCCTTTTAATTTAAATATCAATTCAGGCTTTATAATGATAAAATTTCTTTTGATAGAAAACTTCTGTTATAGCTAATGCAGACATTATTGTATAAAATCCATTAGAGTGATTTTACAGATATGTTTTTGTTTTGTTTTGTTTATAAATGTATTTGTAAAACAAAATAAAATTTGTATTGATTCAGAAGCCTAGCATATTGACAAAAGTGTGTATTGGGAGGAGTTAAAAAGAATGCTGGTAAGTCACAAAGTGTGACTCAATAAAGAAAAATGCTTTAATAAAATAATAAAACACTTTAACCAAATAATAAAATACTAATCTTTTTTTTTTTAAATAATTATTATTTTTTATTTTTAAATAATTATTTTTAATATATATATATATATATATATATATATATATATATATATATATATATATATATATATATTTTTTTTTTACATTATTCAGCAACAAATGAATTTCATGAACTCTAAAGAATAATGTCCTTGACCTTCTTTGTTATGTTCAGACCTTAATTTTGACCTTGACCTCATTATGATATATGACCTGATGATTTACAAATTTAGTCAATTTATTTCTTTTAATTATCAAATGTTTCCTAAGTATGTAAAATTAAATTGTAATTTTTTAACTAAATTCAAGTTTTGATCAAAAAGTCAACAATGCGACATTTGATTGTTATATATGACCTTGACCTGATCAAAAAATGATAAGTAAGTGTAACATTCTCAAATATTTAAATAATTGTGGTGAAATGGATACAATTTTGACCTGATATGACAAAATTTTAAACTGTGTACTAGGTTGCCATAGTGAAACATTTATACTGTTAAACCACAATAATGTCAAATATTTCCATGCAATATGGTTTAGGTCAAGGTCAAAGCTGTTGATATTCAATCAAACATCCTTCATATAGATGATCCCTGGATGTGAAAATATGTCCTAAATAAAATTTGTTAGTTTTGACAGAGAGTGGGTTAAGGCATTTTTAAAGATATAAAATTCAAATGTTATCTTATCTTGTTTCTGACACTAAATTCTATCCTTGTACGAACAAACAAGAAAAACACCTGATTTTTACACCAGGTAGATGAATCTGAATAAATTTTTAAGCAATTTTATGCGGGTCAGATTATATTCAACAAAGTAAAACTTCAGTGTAAGTTTTAAAAAGCAAAATATTAAATACCAAAATTAAACAAATATACGAATTAATTTAAAGATAGTTCAACGAAAGTTGTTTATATACAGTATATCTTTAGTATTTACAACCTTAGTGACCTTTGACCTTAATGATTTTAATCAAGAAGACCTATCTAGATAATTCCCTTACCAACAACACAGGTAAACCATAAATATTTTTGTATTGACTTTTTAACTATGTCAATATCTCCTCCCCGAGTGTATCATACTCTTATAAGAAGATATAGAGAATTAACACCCTTGTACAAATACAAATAAAACACACATACCTATAGGCATTTAAAAGCAAATCATTTTTAAACATGTATCTAATTTGATTTTATACCTTTAATTTTTATTCATACACATTATTAATACTACACCTTTGGTACTCATATGTTTTCAGTTAAAAAATTCTTATTCCCTAAATTCATCCTTTGCCAAAGATTTGCAATTTATTCCAGGTACTCCAGTATGCCCCACCAATGTAGAATTGATCCCCTCTATATGGGTGAAATACATGCAATCTGCTGTATAAAACAAAACTTTAACCAACTAAAAATATCTTTCAAAATAATTCTTGTTTTAGATGTGCTAGATCAATGAGAATATATGAAATGTTTAAATGCAAATTATTTTTAAACTTCAATGAGAATAATTCACTATGATTACAATTTCTGAATAAAAAAAACTGTTTTCAAACTTAAATGATCTCCCTTATACAATAAGCAGAAGGCAAATTGTCTCCCTTGAAAATATCCAGAGTTACCTACCTTGAGTTGAGTATATCTCTTTACTTAATACTTGCTGAGATAATAATCAGTATTATCGATACATGAAGTATGATTACAGACAATATTTGACAGTTTATTGATAATTTCTACACATTATGTTATCATGCATCAATTATCTATGATATTACATATTTACAACAATCATTACATGTCACCATTTAAAATACTACTTGTGTTAAGATGTACAACATTACATTTATCAAAGTTTAATTGACTTAACTCTAAACAGCTTTTTTGGAAGATTTTCATAAATCAAAATTTAAATATCAAAAACTCATTAAATCTGATATCTATTGTTCTTTGTCAAATTTTATCATTTTTGAAAATCATTAAAATAACCCTGAAAAGTACTTTAATGAAAAAAAAAAAAAAAAAAAACAAAGAAAAAATTTATTTTAAAAACTAAAACATTTTTTTTTTGTAATATTTTTACTTGAATCACAATTAAAATTTAATAAAATAATCATAGGATTGGTATTTCACCGATGTTTAACATTGCATCAGCTAATCTGAAGATGAATATAAAAGTATATATGATTGGTCATAAGATTTATAATACTAAAGTACAAATTGGCAAACACGCAACTAATTGATTTTAGTCTCTCTGAGTCAATTAAGACAGAAACTGTTCAAAAACATGTTTTTTTTATGACAAAATCAATTACAATGTAAAATGAAACAAAGCTGTTTAAAAGGACAATAAATTTTATACGAGAAAAAAAACAAACCCTATTCATTGGGCCATTATCTTAATAAAGAAGTGAGCTCGCTATCAACAAGTTATCAAGATCAAAATAAAATATTCATGTTTTTTTATCAGCAGTTGAGTTAATGACTTCAAACAAGGGAACTAAATTAACTTAAAATATCAAGATAAAAAAAAAAAAAAAAAAAACAAATAAATAAAATCCAAACATAATTTCATCAAAATTAACATTTGTTTTTTCCAGCTTTAGTCAAAAATATCAATGACTGTCTTTGATTTTTTAAAATTCTGAATATTTTACTGAAATTTGCAGAAAACTAATAAAATTTGTAAACAAAAGAAAGTGTTTCATTATGATCAAACATAACTTTAGAAAAATTTTAATTTTAGTATTTATACAGTCTAAGCTGTCTATAAAAAATGGTGAAGCTAGTTTGACATGAATTGCTTACCGTACCCTTTCTGAGCACACGCCCTCACTTCCCTGGTAAAAGCTCCCATGTTTAACTGAATTACTGTAAACATGGTTATTTTCGCCAAATCAGATACTTGACATTTTGCATTGGGAAATTTTCGTGATCTTGCTGATTCTGATCTTATGTGGCCACTATATGGATAACATGGTCTTTTTGTTGAAATTTTCACAAGGGGTAATTTTCACGATTTTTTTCAAATCACTAAAATAACGCAAATTTCCACATTGTGAAAATAACCACGTTTACAGTAACCAGTTTTCAAAGTTTTTACTTTGCTTTTGGGAGTGTAATTTTGGACATGGACTGATATGTTTATGTTTGATCCTATCATTAAAACCTGTATATAAAGACCACATATTCCGAATGGCCAATTCACATATTTCATGTGGTGGTCTCTAATAATAAGTTAGATTGTCTATATACTAATATTCAGATTTAAAAAAAGTTTTAATTGCTTTAAGAAATATTATTTATTATTTGCATGCATACTGTTTTTTTTGAAATGTTGGATTAGTCTTTGCAAATTTCAATTAAAATATTCATGATTTTTTCATTATTTTCAAAAGATTTACGAAAGGGCAATAAACAACAACAACAACAAAAAAAAAAAAAAAAAAAAAAAAATCCCTAATTTTCTAGCATACAAATTGTTTTGGAAATTGAATTTATGCCAATTAACCATTCTCAGTTGTAAATATATAATAAATTTGTTTTCAAAGATTTACTTATCAGATGTCTGTTTAACTGGTCACTCAATGGTCACTCACTGGTCAGTCTTATCTACAGTCTGGAAGAATTTAACTGAATCTACAAGCAATTAAGAGACTGTAGCATCAGCCAATTGGCATTATAATTTGATACATGTGGTGATAAAAACTTCTACAACAGCTAGCTAGCTGGTATTGTAACTGCTTGACCAGTGATAACCATAGCTTGACCACCAAGATGTGTAGAGTAATAACAGATGTTTAACAAGTAACTAGATTGAGGAAATCAATTAATCTAACTGCTAGTGTCAAACAATGATATAGTAAGAATTTGATAAAGTAATGTAAACCTAACACTCAATTGACACAACCAATGACCCTTACTATTTACACTTAGGTAATGATTTGTGTCCCAGGGTTTGGGGTGGGGTGGGTGGGTTGGTTATAATTTGTCTGACTCCAAGTGTCAAAAAGTGATTAAGCAAGAAATCAATGAATATTAAAAAACTTCCACTCAATTGACCAATGGCCCTTACTTTTTTCACTGTAGGTAATGATTTGTGTCTCAGGATTTAGGGTGGGGTGGTGGTTGGTTGGTTATAACTTGTCATATAACTCCAAGTATCAAAGAGTGATTAAGAAATCAATGAATAATGAAAAAGACTAGCACTCAATTGACATGACCAATGACCCTTACTATTTACACTTTAAGTAATTTTTGTGTCCAAGGATTTGGGGTGGGGTGGGTAGGTAGGGTGATGCTTGTAATCTAACTCCTGAGAGTCAAAGAGTGATTAAGTAAGATTGATTGATTTAATGGGGTCTTATGTCCCAGTCAAGAATATTTCACTTACATGGAGACGTCACCAGCTATAGGTGGAGTGGCAGAAATTTTGACCTTTGCAGTACACTAAGGGCGATGTGCAGGGATGGATTCTTTAGTGTGCCACGTCTGCCGTGACACAGGGCATTGGTTTTAAGTCTTCTCCAAAGACCCAGTGACTTTCATTTCTAAATAACTTTTAAATTTTAAGCATGACTACCTCACTTATCACTTGGCAGGAAACAGTATTGACTGGTTCATCTGGTGCCAGAATAATTTTACTTAGGGGATGGTATGCTTGTCTGGGGCTAGTGCTTCAACAAAAGTGTGAGCTAGTTAAAGCCAGACCATAATACACACTTGTACATCTCGTACATATATAAGGTTTATCTTAGATTAATACTTAGAAATAAATAAACTTGCTCTTGTCGTAAATAGCTGAAAAATGGTTGCTGTGAAGTTAAACAACATTATAACAAACATCATTGAAGCAATGTATGACAAAGGTTTTCAGCCAAGAAATTTCAGAAACTCTTCCTGGTCAGTATAGGGGTCCCTAATGAGGTCATCAATGCTTACAGAAAAATATAAAATATATAAGTATATAAAATTTAACTCCATTACAAGTATCGTCCACTACAAGTATCCTATGAGTGTATGTAAATATAAAACTGACCAGTCAAAGATAACAAAATACTCATAAAAAGTCCTTCCTCTATTTCTTCACTGGTAATACTGACAAACGGCAAGTGTTTACAAATCCTAACACAATCAAGAAAACGATAAATATCCAATACATAAATCTAATAAATACTGGTTATAAGGGAGAGCTCTTAACTGACTTAGTGAAATGAGACATAAAAATCTTATCATTGACACCCAACAAAAGTACCACAATATATGTGTGTGTGTGTGTGTGTGTGTGTGTGTGTGTGTGTGTGTGTGTGTGTGTGTGTGTGTGAACAAAAATGTAATTTAGTAATTTGGAGAAGATTTTTTTCAATTTAATTTCTATTTTTACTATTGTAAATAAAAACCCCAAAACAAAGCTTATTCATTAGTAAAATTAATTAATTAGTTTTTTCATGTTTATTCATTCATTTATTTATTTATCTAATTCAATTTTGAAATAAAATGTTATCTAATATGTACCATCACACACACACACACACACACACACACACACACACACACACACACACACACACACATACTGTTCATTTGGAGAGGTTGGCCTAATTGGTTGTTTATTCATGGTGTTAATTCCAATATGCCACATGTCTGAATTAAGAAATGCACTTTGGATAAATCAAGTTATTGTCAAATCCTCACCTTTAACAACAGCAAGTTTGACCTCCATATTGGAGATGCATATTTGTAATACGAAAAATTGGTATCATAAACAGTAATAAATATTGCTTTATTTCTCTTTTTAACTTCTTTGTATTTGAGGTTACTGACATGTGACCGTGTCTACATCAATCACCAATCCAATTATTAATCACATGACTACAACTTATTATTAGCGCTGATTGAATCGACTTGCAATATCCATATCACAAGAATGGCAAGTCTCCGGGATTATTTTACTTGTAAACAGATTGATTCCTTAATCTGCCCATTGTATAATAAATAAGTTTGGTCTACGATTCTTTACAAAAATATTTACTATATTTTCAAGCTAACTAAACAAACAATATTCATTACTATAGCTAGTAGCCATTAGATGAACTGCTGAGAAATATTGACAATTTACCACCGCTGCTAAGTAGAAAAAATAACAAGGACATGACAAATAGCATCAACAACATTAATAAAACCATCAAAGAAAGTAATCAGAGGAGAATCAGTCGGTGTTATTATTTCTGTCAACTTAGCAACCTGAATTAACAACAAACAAACTAGGGACTAACAGCTTCCTAAGCATTCTCGCTGTATATAAACATCGCTAATCCTTAATTATACACAAAAACAATAACTCTCAGACTCGTTGATATCGTGTGTTTTTTCTTCATTGCTATGTTTAACCGCGAATACCTTATAATTTGGGAATCTGCAAATTTGATCTGTTGCTCACTTAGGTGATTGGAATGGTGCCATAACTATTTCACCTTTTTTATGATATAAAGATCTTTGAATATTTGAGGAAACTGGAGTACACATAGAAATCTACAAACTTTCTCGCACTTTGACTTTAGCTATGAGCAGTACTAAGATATGCAAATTTCACACCTTAGTACATAATACTTTAAGAAATTTGAAAAACAATCTAAAAATCTGTTTCTTATTTTTTAAATATTTTGAAGAATTTCCCAGTTATTTGCTTATATGAGAGAACATGTTGGCATAAAAATCGAAAAAACATTAATTTATTTTGCGTAAATATGGACATGTTTTGACAGAAAAAATGACCGATTTTATACACTTAATGAGGTTAAACAATCGCTACAAAAGGGACCAAAATTAAAAAAAAAAGAAAAGAAATAAGGTGTCAGACTTATAAAAAAAATTAAAAAATCAGGTAATATTAAATACTTAAATAACAATGTTAAATAACACTTTCTTCTTTATAATCCATTTTTGTTTACAGTAAAAATAAAAGTTTGTAAAGATATAAATTTTCGTATTATTAAATTTTTAATTCAGGCCATAGATTTTTCCTTTCAATAAATTTCATCAAAATGATAACTTTTCTTTTCTAGATAAATGTAAAAAACTTCAGTCTACTTGAAAATATTTGGTTTTATACAAGAAGGCTTTGAGTACTGATAAAGGTGACCTCACAAAGTCAAATTCAGACAGAAAAAGTTGATTGGTTGAAATCCAATGTGACTTCACAAAGTCAAATTCAGACAGAAAAAGTTGATTGGTTGAAATCCAATGTGACTTCACAAATTCAAATTCAGACAGAAAAAGTTGATTGGTTGAAATCTAGTGTTACATACTTATTGGATTATTTCCCCTTTTTATCCATGCAATCAGTCCTAAAAAATATGAGGTATCATGAGTATCATGATTAAACCCCCAGCATTGGAGTTGAGTCGAGTTCAGTTGAGTTTAGTTGAGTTGAGTAATGGTGTTTTAGGATTCAGTCAAGATTCCTTTACTTATATTGAGGTTGTCAGTTTTGGAATAATGGAAGAAACTGACATGAAGAAAACCACAGACCTTTTGCAAGCAACTGACAAACTTCCTTACACTAGGATCTACCCAAGCAGAACTCAAACCTAGGTGGTGAGAAGCACTATGATTCGCAAGTGTGTGCTCTAGACCACTCAGCCACTAAAACCCTTACCCTACAAGCATTAGACAAACCAATTGACAAACTTGTTTTTATAATATAATCTGCCTGCTTGGGAGTCTGACCTAGGTGATGGATGACATTAGCCACTAATTGAGGCCTCAGTTTCAATTCTCAATGACTGTACACTCAACTCAAAGTCGAGGAATATTTCAATGTCAATTTCTAAGACATTACACAGTTAAAATTAAATATCTAACGTAATATTGTAAATTGTTTCGTGAAAGTTTGATGAACAAAACAAATCATTCTCTCAGAAAACTTAAATTTTTTAAAACATTGATGAGAGAAAAATGTGAATTTCCGTATTGAGTGTATACTCAATTGAGTGAATGATTGTGAAACTGGTGACAGACCATTTGATCACCACGTGAGAAGTGTACTACATATCTCAATAAGAGGTTTTATTAGAGTTATATATCTAAAAGGTATTGAAGAGTGTTAACTGACAGTTTCTATGAGAAAATAACAAATCATATTTATATGTAAAAAAAAGTTTAAAATTTATTTTTATTTGTTTATTGTAAAAAAAATTGTTTTATACATTACTGGCTAATTCTAAAATTTATTTCATAAATCTAAGATTTTGAGTTTAACTGTTTGTCTTAAAGAATTTTACCCACAAACAAATTGTACTGAAAGGAAAATTATTCTAGTAATAGATCAAAAGTATTACATTTCATCCTAAAAAATAAACCAAAAAAATTAATTAATTTAGTGCTGCATAAAAAGTTCTTTTTTGCACATATAGCATCAAACATAAATGGTTTTCCATTATTATTATTTTTATTGCTTAAAACCATGAACATCATTATCTATTAATTAATTCTAAAAGATTCCCTTTGGTGGTCTCTATACAACTATTTTTTAAACTTCAAAAATTTATGTTTTCCACAGCATCTAAAGATAAATAAAAGTAAGCAATGATTAAGATAATCATATTCATTAAATTTCTGCGGCAAAGTAGTCATTGAAAACCAACAATCTTCTTTGAAATTGTCGAGAGAATATATCAATAATAATTCTATACTCTCCATCTCCAATCCAATTAACCAGAGAACGATAATAACAATAGCTTATAGAGAGAAAGACAGATATAGACTGAGTGATACTTGTTAATGAGTGAAGAAGCGATTATTAGCGTTTGTTTTATTTTGCATGAAACAAGTAATAGCTGACATAGTGATATGATCCCTATAACAAAGCCAGACTTGATAGAAGACATGGGGTAATTGTTTTGTAATTCTGTGTGTTTAGCCACAATACATAGAAAATTATCTACACGAACATGCCGTCTTAAGGAGCTATAACAAGCACTTATTCAATCTTTATACTTGTTTTTTTTTATTTTTTGTGATTTATTACTTTTCCTCTCTCTTTTCAGGTTGGTCTTCTCTCTCAAAAAGACGCACAGAGGTTAAGCCCCTTTTTCTCAAATATAGTTGTGATATTAAGGGCTTTAATGATCAATTTTGAAAAGCATAAATTTAAGAGATATTGATCTATCTAGTCAGCATGGACTGGCACTATAAAATCTGCTATTCCAAAACACCACTAGTCTAACATACACTTATCATGAAGATGTGATAAAAATATTGTTAAGAAATACACTGTTCCAGGATGTTTGTGTGATGGACTGCATTTGTTTCTTTTTTAGTATTAGAGTTATGGTTCTTGTTTTTTAAATACTTTTTTTTAAAACCTTACAAGATTGCTAATGTTGCAAATTTGAACGCATGTTGTTACTAATGTATGTTCATGAATTTGAGCATTTAAATACAAATATAAACATGATATAAGTTATATAAATTCAGCATGAATGAAAGAAAAAACCTCTACCTGTAACATACTTCTGCAGGTGTCTCAGGTGTAATAAAATTATTTACAGGTAAGTGTAATTGTGCAATTATTTGTAATATGATGGTGTATTACCACAAGGTGTACCTACAGAACAATTATGAGGTGTCATTTATAACACCTGTACTAACGAGACAAATCAAAGGAGATAATTACCTGTATTAAATAAATGTAAACATTCGATAAAGCAGATAAAAAGGCAGTGCATATTATTGCTCTGAGTTACATAGATACAAAAATTTAATTAATTTTTCAAATGACATAGAAAATTTAACAGATACTGTATGTTCAATTTGATTCAGTTAACAGCCACACCTGTTACTAGATACCTGCTAAGAGGGACCTAAGATTTGGTGTCAGCCAGCAGGTGGTCTGTAAACAGAGGTATAATGAGCATGCTCAATAGGAGACATGGTACTGTATTGACAGGTGGACTGTAAACAGAGGTACAACTAGCATGTTCAATAAAGATATATCACCACATCAGGTTCCAGTTTCACAATCAATTTTTTAACCAAAATTTTCCTTAACTTAAATCTGGAAAATTTGAAATCTTAATAATTTTATATATACTGTTAAGATATATAGATGTTATTCTAAAGACCAGTTCAAGCTAATAACATATGTATTGAGCTATAGGGGAAGTGGAAGAAAATTTGATCTTTGCAATTAGCTTAGGGCAATTTGGAAGGAGGGTTCTAGTGTGCCATGCCTGCCGTGACAGGGGGCTTCGGTTTTTAATGTCTCCTCTGCAGGACACTGTGATTTTCAGTTCTAAATGCAGAGTGCTTGGTGAAAAAAACAGTCATTACCAATTTCTAAGCTTTGGTCAGACCAGGCTGGGGTTCGAACCAGACCTTCCAAATATGAAGCGAGCATTCTACCGACAGAGCTACCATAGTGGTGCAGATGTAATGTGTGTCATGATACAATACATATTTTCTTTCCTTTTGTTCTAAGAAAAGAAAACATTGTTGTCTGAAAATTCTGAAGAAATTAAAAATAGTATTGATATCAAGTGAGTCTAAAAAATCGCTAAACATCATTCTTATGAGGCTGTACTGAATTTTTTTTCACAGATTGTCATTTTAAGGAAATCTTACTGTAGTTCTGACATCCAGGGGTAATTTTAAAGGTGTTTTACTGTAATTACTGAACAATTATATCCTATTACTGTGAAATCATCATCGTGGTGTCCAATTTTCGTGATTCTAAGAAAAATATCATTTTGTCGTGGGATGAATTTGTGGTGTTGTGAAAACATTGTCTTATGTGTTCAGAGTTACCGGATTACTCTACCTATTTCACTCTTATACTCAAAAGGGTAAGTTGTTATAAACATTTATAAAACTATTTCGTTGACATGTAAATTCGTGTATCGAGGTGTCCACAAAAACAACAAAAATTGGACCACCACGAAAATTGATGATTTCACAGTATTAGGATAGTGGGTTATAAAATTAAAACTCAAATAAAATTAAATTTTTAGCATCATATCAATCATCCTTTCAATTATTTGTGTATATTGTGAAAAATGCCTTTTTTGAAATTTAAAATAATTAAAATTGAAAATCACTCTTGTATTTTTTATGAGGTGAAAAAAAAAAATAAAGATAAAAAATAAATAAATACAATGTAAATAAATGAATAAATAAAAAATAAATATTAAAAATGCTTTTGAATTAGAACATAATCTCTAGATATACAATATAGTCCAAAATATGTTTCCATAAAAAAGTTTCATTTTTTTTAAAAAGTGCAAATTGTTTTTAATGATATTGAATCACTTTCCTTTTAAAAACACCATGAAGTTAAACAATATGATTGTTTTACTGTTTTTATTTAAAGATCTCTGTAAAGAGTCATTAAGTGCGATTAAATTCAAAATTAAGATTAATTAGGGTGGAGAAAAAGTGTTTAAGTTGAACTATGTGTGTGTATGCTGTTTAAAATGTCTATTCTTCTAAATAACTAAATTTGTGTCATTGTGCTGTAAAATAAAATATTTAAAATATATTCTTTGTTGTCTGCTGTGAATTAAAGACATTTTAACAGTTATCCATTAAAAGAAATCTCATATAACAAAAACATGCTCTACAAACCTGATCAATCGACTTCAAAAACTGTCGTCTGCTCTAAGCTGCAAAAATGTCGTCTGCTACACTTTATGAAATCAAATTTATCCAAAAACACTTGTAATTAAACAAAGTCTATGCTTCTACTAGACAAACAGTAGGTAATTATTTAAACAAACCGCAGTATTTTTTTCTCCCCTCATCAGAACATTGACGGATAATCATAAAAAGGAAGTGTTATTAAGAAAAGATGATGACTGTTTCAATGAATTAGTACATACTTCAATGGTATGAATTAAATGACCCAGTCAATTTTACTAGTAACTCCACTCCATTGTTATAATCATCCAACTGATATTGCTTGTTAAACAAACAAAAAAATCGCTGATAAACTCATATAATCTCCTATCATATTTAGAAGCTATTGACTTACAAAATGATGTTGTTAAACAAGACATGCGAGCAAGCAAGCAAGCAAATATGTACTTTAAGATCGTTTAAGCTTTCAAGTACTTACCAAATGCACTATGTATATACAGTATATATATATAAATATATATATAGTATATGCAGCAATTTTTAGGATACTTCCTCTTAAATCATGTAATGTAATACTATCTGTGGCCCCCAATGTGCTGCAATAAGTAGCGAGTTATCACTTATATTTACAACTCTCGGATCAATCAGAATATACTCACTTAACTCCACAGACATAAACCCAGGCCTACTGCGATATCTCATGAACTTAGTTTCTAATCGCCTATACATTTACTTAGTCAAATACAAGTGTTTAGGCACAACATAGACACATTCCATTTAAAATGATCAGGCCGCCTATCTGTTAAAAACCCAGGGAGTCATTTTTTTCTGTTTTCTTTCATTTTTTTTTCATTCACTTGGAATGAAATATTTAAAGAGTAATAGTATTGTTTATCATGTTACATTTGTAACTGAATCTCAATTTATCTGAATGGATGGAATAAAAGTAAATAATTATAAATAAATAAATAAATAAATATAAAAGAAGACATAAAATCATTTCCAAAACAGCACACACACACACACACACATACACACACACACACACATATATATATATATATATATATATATATATATATATATATATATATATATATATATATATATATATATATATATATATACATGTATATATTTGTGTGTTTGTATGATTCTGATCAGCAAAAAGTTCAATGTGTCAATTTTAATTTCTGTTTTTATTTGAAGGTAAATATAACAGCCCATTATACAATCTTTAATTTATTTTCCATCCATCCATCATTCATTTATCCATCTGTCTTTCCATCAATCCATCCATCAACCATTACCATATCATCCATTTATCCACCACCACCAACCAATTTACCCACCAACCCATCCTTCTATCTATCTATCTATCAGTTATCTATCTATTCATTCATCCATCCATCTATCCACTATCTACCATCCACCAATCCATCCAGCCATCCATCCATTCATCCATCCATCCATCCAACTACCACCATTTACCAATCCATTCATCCGTATCTTGTTACATCATAATGAATAAAAGATTACAGTCTAAAAGGATCAGAAAGTCATTCATTTATTACTTTTGATTAAGATTACCTGCACAACTTTTGTTTATAAGGTCACCATGGTATTTGAAAATATTAATCAATTGTATCTCAGAGGCAGATAACAACAAAACATGTTTATTAAAACATTACATTATAAATCACACACAGATGTTTCTCAATAAAGAGCAATAGTTCATTTAACACCAATGATTAAATCCTTTTTCTCTTTACTAAACATTGATTTTTGTAGCTCTCAGCCAGATAAATAATCATTATTTTATATATTTAAATATATTTGAATAAAACCTATCTTATCCAGCACTTCACATTGTAATAATGGTGTAAAATAAAAAAAGAAAACTCAAAAAAAAAAAAAAGTTAAACATAATACAAATACAGTAGATCCTGTCCTGTCTGAACAGTTGTTCCTGGATTGAAAATTTTGTTCCTGTCTTGTCCCAACTGTTTCTGGATTGAAAATTCTGTTCCTGTCTTGTCTGAACTGTTTCTGGACTGAGGATTTTGTCCATGTTTTGTCTGAACTGTTTCTGGACTGAAGATTTTGTCCATGTTTTGTCTGAACTGTTTCTTGACTGAAGATTTTGTCCATGTCTTGTCTGAACTGTTTCTGGACTGAAGATTATGTCCATGTTTTGTCTGAACTGTTTCCGGACTGAAGATTATGTCCATGGCTTGTCTGAACTGTTTCTGGACTGAAGATTATGTCCATGTTTTGTCTGAACCGTATCTGGACTGAAGATTATGTCCATGTTTTGTCTGAACCGTATCTGGACTGAAGATTATGTCCATGTTTTGTCTGAACCGTATCTGGACTGAAGATTATGTCCATGTTTTGTCTGAACTGTTTCTGGACTGAAAATTATGTCCATGTTTTGTCTGAACTGTTTCCGGACTGAAGATTATGTCCATGGCTTGTCTGAACTGTTTCTGGACTGAGCATTTTGTCCACGTTTTGTCTGAACTGTTTCTGGACTGAAGATAATGTCCATGTTTTGTCTGAACTGTTTCTGGACTGAAGATTAAGTCCATGTTTTGTCTGAACTGTTTCTGGACTGAAGATTTTGTCCATGTTTTGTCTGAACTGTTTCTGGACTGAAGATTATGTCCATGGCTTGTCTGAACTGTTTCTGGACTGAAGATTATGTCCATGTCTTGTCTGAACTGTTTCTGGACTGAAGATTATGCCCATGTCTTGTCTGAACTGTTTCTGGACTGAAGATTATGCCCATGTCTTGTCTGAACTGTTTCTGGACTGTTTCTGGATGAGGATTTTGTCCATGTTTTGTCTGAACTGTTTCTGGACTGAAGATTATGTCCACACTTGATCAATGTGTTTTTTTTTTCCAAAAGCTTTTATTTACTAATGAATATTAAAGGAATATTTTTCAGTGAAACCTTCCAAAATTGAACCCTGAGTAAACCCAATAAAAAACCCATTAAAACAAAACCTTCTGTTCCTATGTTGTTTGGTTTAGATAGGTCTATTCCCCTTAAGATAAAGGGCCAGGGTAGGCAAGTGGTCTAAATCATGTATTTATGAATCAGAATGCTCATTGCTACAGAAATAGAGTCTACTGTGAGGAAGTTTTTTAGTTCCCTTGCCAAGGATCACTGACCAATGGTTTTCTCCAGGCACTACAGTTTACTCCACCATTCCAGAATTTTTTTCAGGCACTTCTATCTCCACTACAATTCAAGAAATGACCACATTGATATAAGTGAAAAAATTTTGACTGGAGCTTAAAACACCAATACCTAAATGAACTGTACAGAGTGCATAGTCTTGATTAGCTTTAGGCATCCGACATGGCAATAAACTGTAATACAGAGAGAGTCTAGTTGAGTTTCAATAGTAAGTCAGCTTAAATATACTGGTCTTCCTAAACAGGTCATCTTTATACAGAAATGGTTACTATAGCAGGCTTAACTATATCTGGGTCAAAGATTTTTTTCTAATAGAAAATCATATTTGTGTCAAATTAAAAATTCTGGTTTTCTTTAAGAGGATTGTCCTTATGAAGGGGTGGTCAGTATAGCAGGTTTCACTGTATCAAGGTCAATGTTACTTTTTTCTCTAAAAGTATATCATATTGGAAAATTTTTTAAAAAATTCCTTGTGTTCAAAAAAGATATTTTTTAAATAGATGTCACTTTAGCAGGTTTTACTGTAATTAGGTCACTAGGATCACAATGTTTATTTTGTTTAAAAAATATTAATTCATATTTGGGTTATATATACAGAGAAGTAACAGATATAAAATATTTCCTTATACAATGAAACAAACATAGATATATAGATATATAAGTATTTATTACCGGTACATATATTTATGTACAGTTTATCTGATTATGCTACTAATCATTCTTCTCCTTTAACGAGGAATTATTCGGTTCAATCTCCTCAACAAATTGGAAATATTATAAAATAAAAACATTACTATCTAAATAGCTATTAATGTTTATATATGTATTATAATTTTAAAATTACATGCAGTTTACCATAAAAAATTAATTACGGTATAAAATTTTACAATTTGTTTTATCGCATAATTATTATCAATTTGAAAAATCCTAATTTTTAAAGACAGAAAAAATATTCACAAAATTTAAAAACATTTAAAAACAGTTTAACTTGTTAAAAAATAGAAACAGAAATTTAAAATGAAACATATAACAAAGTTTTAGATTTTTTAAATTTCAAGATTTTGTTTGAATTTTTTAACCAGGTTTTATCTTCTATCTTTGAAAAAAAAAAAAATAAAATCCAGAAGAATATTAGGAAAGAAAAATCCCTTTATCAAACCTCATCACCTTACCCCCAATATAAACATACAATGGTTTAAACAGACATAAAATGCTATCAATCAAACTCTTACATGTATCTGAAGATAAGCCACTAACACTCTCTTTGACCATCTTAAATGAGCTCTCCAGTCTTTTAACTATAATCTCTCTCCCTCTCCATGTTACCACAAAAACTTAAAATTTCACAAAGGGTATTCCCTCTGAATGAATTTTAAAATCTATAGACAATTTATTATTTGTGGCTTATAAAGTAAATTGATAATTAGAAATTAATGTACCCAGACAGGTGTTTTTCTTTCCTTGTAAATAGTTACATTTTATTATCATTGGCTATTAATCTAAAGGGAGATAACTCTTACTACACAATTTGTTTAATGTGTTATGTTGTTCCTGATAATAATATGGGTTGAATAATGTATTTCATCCTTATTAAGGTCAATGGATGTCTTTCCACCTTTGTTTGGTGTTTTGTGGATTACAACAGTCAAAAAAGGAAGCATTTATTCATTAGCAATGGAAATAATTTTCAGTTCATAATGTTAAAGAATGTTTTTTTTACACTTGTTCACTTGCAATAACTAAAAAAAATTTTTTTTTTTTCAAAGAAGATATTTTACTTAAAATGGTCAAGAAATAATTTTCTATTTACAATGGTCAAGAAAAATATTCCATTTACAATTGTTAACAAAGGTATTCAACTTACCATGGTCAAGTAAAGTATTGAACTTTCAGTGGATATTAATGACATTTTATGTACAATGGTCAAGAAAATATTCCAATTACAATGGTCAAGAAAAATTATTCCATTTACAATGATCAAGAAAGACATCCTATTAACAATGGTCAAGAAAAATATTCCATTTACAATGGTCAAGAAAGACATCCTATTAGCAATGGTCAAGAAAGACATTCCTATTAACAATGGTCAAGAAAGACTATTCCATTTACAATGGTCAAGAAAGACATCCTATTAACAATGGTCAAGAAAAATATTCCATTTACAATGGTCAAGAAAGACATCCTATTAACAATGGTCAAGAAAAATATTCCATTTACAATGGTCGAGAAAGATACTTCATTACAGTGGTCAAGAAAAAAGTTTTTCCACACAAAATTTTGGTAATTTAGTATTTACCACTGTGATGAGTTAGTTTTTCATATAGCAATAGCCAAGTAAGTTTCTCTATAAAACTGTTTAATAAAAGTGATTAAATGCAATAACAAACATCTTTTAAATTTGAAATAAAATTTGGTGTAATTTTTCAAATATCAGCAACGGTTTGTTGCTTTTAACAAGCTTTAAATTACAAGATTAACATTTAATGAACTTCTGAATGTTAACTAAGCATAACAATTTTTTTTTTCAAAATGTTTAAATTAAAATCAAAATTATGCATGATTTGACAATGTTAACATTAGATACATTGCTGTTAATTAAGCATCTATATTTAGCAAGATTTAATTGATCACAATTTTCCTTAGCTTTGGCGTTTAAATCCCTATTTAAATGGCAATACTACTTGTCTGTAATGCTTAAGATGGCAACTTTAGACATGCATTGTTTGTTTAGAGTAACTATTCTGCAATAGTCAGGAAACCATTAACTTCCTTAGATATTGGTCATGCGTTATAAGTACTAATTATGTCTGCATATCAGCAGACATCTTGTTGTTACTTATAATCTTTAATATTATTATTATTATTTCTCCTTGTTTCTGACAGATTTTTCAGAAACATCTCCTCCTACATTTCTTATCTGATCAGGTTAAAATTTTGTCAACTGGTAGGGATTGACCATGGGGAGGTCACTTCCTCGCCATTTTTCGGAATTCGGAAGGACTTTGGAGAAATTCGGTTAAAACCATGGGATTCCAGAGAGTTCTTTCTAGAGAATTCTTTCTTTCTTTCTTGGAATTTCCTCTGCTATTTGGAGCACCACTTTAGAGAGCTGATACGCAGACATATACTTGCTCGCAAGTATACATTCTAGTTTTGGCAATGCCTCTGAAGTACAAATACTATACTAAGTAAGGCAAATATATTAGTAAGAAGCAAAATTCAAATAAGAACATATAGAATCCCCCTAAAAGAATTATTTAATTCATCCCATTTGCAAGGGCATAATAATTTGATTTTGAGGAGTGACCTTGAACTCAGACTGAAAGGCATTATTAGAAAAAGCTTATGGGTAACAAGTTTATATTTAAAAAAAACAAACATTAGTTGAAAAATTATCTTTTAACTTTTGACCTTAATCAACCCAAAGCATTAAAAGGTGATTATAATAAGCATTTAATTATGGCCATTATCATTAACATTTTTGACCTTGACCTTATTAAAAAGGTCATGTTGAAACAAAGTAGAATATTGATTTAAAAAATGTGAAGGAATTGTATTTAATGAGTGTATTTGATAAAACATATTAATAAAAAGATAATCTATAAAGACTTTTTAAGGATCGTTATTGTAAATGTGTCGAGTTTCTCAGGTGTTATTAGTAAAATTTATTCATTATTATAGCAATTTAGTTGTTAAAAAAGTTCAATTTACTGTTGATGTTAAAACACTAAATTAAAAAATAATCATATTTCATAAACTTTATACATTGTTTTTGCTATTCATAGCAAAACACAAATTACAGCAGTAATATATATTTCAATCACTTTTTGGAACATGACTTGAATATCATATAATGCTAAATATATACAGAACCAAAAACCTGTCAAAACTGAACACTGAATAAACCAAAAGTATGTCTAAACTGAACACTATGTGAACCAAACTGTCTACAGTGAACACTAATTAACTTCCTTGTTACACTTACCATGGAATAAATAAAAAAACTGCCTACTGTCCATAATGAATACTGAGTAAACAAAATGCCTGCATACTGTCCATAATGAACACTGAGTAAACAAAAAGTCTGCCTACTGTCCATACTGAACATAAGTAAACCAAATGCCTGATTACTGTCTATAATGAACACTGAGTAAACCAAAAACCTGCCTACTGTCCATACACTGAGTAAACCAAAAACCTGCCTACTGAACACCAGTAACCCAAATGCCTGCATACTGTCCATACTGAACACTGAGTAAACCAAATACCTGATAATTGTCTATACTGAAAACTGGGTAAACCAAATACCTGATTACTGTCCATACTGAACACTGAGTAAACCAAATGTCTGCCTACTGTCCATACTGAACATTAGTAAACCAAATACCTGATTACTGTCCATACTGAACACTGAGTAAAGCAAATGTCTGCCTACTTTCCATACTGAACATTAGTAAACCAAAAACCTGATTAGTGTCCATACTGAACAATGAGTAAAGTAAATGTCTGCCTACTGTCCATACTGAACATTAGTAAACCAAATACCTGATTACTGTCTATACTGAACAATGAGTAAAGTAAATGTCTGCCTACTGTCCATACTGAACATTAGTAAACCAAATACCTGATTACTGTCCATACTGAACACTGAGTAAAGCAAATGTCTGCCTACTTTCCATACTGAACATTAGTAAACCAAATACCTGATTACTGTCCATACTGAACACTGAGTAAAGCAAATGTCTGCCTACTTTCCATACTGAACATTAGTAAACCAAATACCTGATTACTGTCCATACTGAACACTGAGTAAAGCAAATGTCTGCCTACTTTCCATACTGAACATTAGTAAACCAAAAACCTGATTAGTGTCCATACTGAACAATGAGTAAAGTAAATGTCTGCCTACTGTCCATACTGAACATTAGTAAACCAAAAACCTGATTAGTGTCCATACTGAACACTGAGTAAAGCAAATGTCTGCCTACTTTCCATACTGAACATTAGTAAACCAAAAACCTGATTAGTGTCCATACTGAACAATGAGTAAAGCAAATGTCTGCCTACTGTCCATACTGAACACTGAGTAAACCAAATGTCTGCCTACTTCCATATGAAACACAGAGTAAACCAAAACCTGATAACTGTCTATACTGAATACTGGGTAAACCAAATGTCTGCCTACTGTCCATACGAAACACAGAGTAAACCAAATGCCTGCCTACTGTCCATACTGAACACTGAGTAAACCAAATATCTGCCTACTGTCCATACGAAACACAGAGTAAACCAAATACCTGATAACTGTCTATACTGAATACTGGGTAAAGCAAATGTCTGCCTACTGTCCATACGAAACACAGAGTAAACCAAATGCCTGCCTACTGTCCATACTGAACACTGAGTAAACCAAATGTCTGCCTACTTCCATATGAAACACAGAGTAAACCAAAAACCTGATAACTGTCTATACTAAATACTGGGTAAACCAAATGTCTGCCTACTGTCCATACGAAACACAGAGTAAACCAAATGCCTGCCTACTGTCCATACTGAACACTGAGTAAACCAAATGTCTGCCTACTTCCATATGAAACACAGAGTAAACCAAAAACCTGATAACTGTCTATACTGAATACTGGGTAAACCAAATGTCTGCCTACTGTCCATACGAAACACAGAGTAAACCAAATGCCTGCCTACTGTCCATACTGAACACTGAGTAAACCAAATGTCTGCCTACTGTCCATACGAAACACAGAGTAAACCAAATGTCTGCCTACTTCCATATGAAACACAGAGTAAACCAAAAACCTGATAACTGTCTATACTGAATACTGGGTAAACCAAATGTCTGCCTACTGTCCATACGAAACACAGAGTAAACCAAATGTCTGCCTACTTCCATATGAAACACAGAGTAAACCAAAAACCTGATAACTGTCTATACTGAATACTGGGTAAACCAAATGTCTGCCTACTGTCCATACGAAACACAGAGTAAACCAAATGCCTGCCTACTGTCCATACTGAACACTGAGTAAACCAGATGTCTGCCTACTGTCCATACGAAACACAGAGTAAACCAAATACCTGATAACTGTCTATACTGAATACTGGGTAAAGCAAATGTCTGCCTACTGTCCATAAGAAACACAGAGTAAACCAAATGCCTGCCTACTGTCCATACTGAACACTGAGTAAACCAAATGTCTGCCTACTTCCATACGAAACACAGAGTAAACCAAAAACCTGATAACTGTCTATACTGAATACTGAGTAAAGCAAATGTCTGCCTACTTTCCATACTGAACATTAGTAAACCAAAAACCTGATTAGTGTCCATACTGAACAATGAGTAAAGTAAATGTCTGCCTACTGTCCATACTGAACATTAGTAAACCAAAAACCTGATAACTGTCTATACTGAATACTGAGTAAAGCAAATGTCTGCCTACTTTCCATACTGAACATTAGTAAACCAAAAACCTGATTAGTGTCCATACTGAACATGGGTAAAGTAAATGTCTGCCTACTGTCCATACTGAACATTAGTAAACCAAATACCTGATTACTGTCTATACTGAACAATGAGTAAAGTAAATGTCTGCCTACTGTCCATACTGAACATTAGTAAACCAAAAACCTGATTAGTGTCTATACTGAACACTACTGTTCATCCTGAACACTGAGTAAAGCAAATGCCTACCTACTGTCCATCCTGAACACTGAGTAAAGCAAATGTCTGCCTACTGTCCATACTGAACATTAGTAAACCAAATGCCTGATTACTGTCTATACTGAACACTACTGTTCATCCTGAACACTGAGTAAAGCAAATGTCTGCCTACTGTCTATACTGAACAATGAGTAAAGCAAATGCCTACCTACTGTCCATCCTGAACACTGAGTAAAGCAAATGTCTGCCTACTGTCCATACTGAACACTGAGTAAACCAAATGTCTGCCTACTGTCCATACTGAACATTAGTAAACCAAATACCTGATTACTGTCCATACTGAACACTGAGTAAAGCAAATGTCTGCCTACTGTCCATACTGAACATTAGTAAACCAAATGTATTCCTTCTGTCCATCTGAACATTAGTAAACCAAATGCCTGAAAACCTGCCTACTGTCTATATTAAACACTGGGGCATAAAACACCATCACTCCACTCCTTTAGATTATGTAAATCAGATGATTTTTACAATCATTATATATTCACGTAAAATGGTGAGATTCCATGAAGCAAAATGAAACATTCATGAAAATTATATTTTGATGTAATTCACTAAGGTTTTTATATTGAACATAATGAAAGATACATAAATAAAAGTATGCAAATATTTTGAATATCACAAAAATTAACTGATGTCAAAATTTTCTAATATACAACAGCTTCAAATTCTTCAGCATCTTTCTTTATATAAAGACAACCTGTCCAACAGATCATCAATTACAGATTTTTGGTTTACGTATCATCTATATGGCACCTTCATATAAAGGCAATCTTTTTATAAAGGCAACCTTTCTATAAAGCCCAAATTTCTCATCAAATTACATATGCTTAGAATGCTTAAGCAAATGCTTTGATCAAATAAATCAATGCAAAAAATAAACTTTTGTTTGGCACACCCAGCTAAAAATCAAACACATTTGCCCTTATTAATAATTTAATGTCTTAAAAATGGATATACAATGAAAGTAAAAAGTGTAAAGGAAAAAAATCACAAATCTGAAATGAAAAAAAAAAAAAAAAAAAAAAAAAAAAAAAAAAAAAAAAAAAAAAAAAGAAAGATTTTTCAAAATAATCTTTATTAAAAGATGTATTGATAAGAAATGAGTTTTGCAATAAAAGATTTTCAAAATAATCTTCATTAAAAGGTGTATTGATAAGAAATGAGTTTTGCAATAAACAGTATTGAAATAATGAGTAAAGTGTTACAAAAATGTTATGATCAATAAACATCTTCTTTTTATAATAAAACAAACTTTTCTATCAAATATTAACAAATAATTTCCCTGTCACATAAAAAAACTTCTCCGAGGATGTCAATCAATTATTAAAATGCACTAGCATTTAAAATAAATTGTACAACTTATTCAAATGATTAATTACCAATAATGTGTCTTATAATTATTTAAAGAGGTCATAAGAATTATTCCATTTATATATAACAATTTGTTGCACTCAAAGACTTTTAACTGAGAAAAGAAATGTACATTTTACTTCATATGTATTTTACTTCATAAGTAGGAATTAAAAAGTGTACAATGATTAGCCAGTTGGAAAAATGTACATTTTATTTAATAAGCAGGAATTTAGATGTGTACAATGATTAGCAAAAAGGAAGAAATGTACATTTTATTTAATAAGTAGGATGTACAATTATTAGCAAGTATGAAAAATGTACATTGTATTTAATAAGTAGGAAACTTGTACAATTATTAGCAAGTTGGAAGAACTGTACATTTTAATTAACAAGTAAGAACAAATGTACAGTTATTAAGATGTAGGAAGAAATGTACAATTGTACACTTAGCAAGTCAAAAGAAATTAACAATTCAATATACCAGTAAAAAAAAAAATAATTATACTGTACTTAAGAAGTAAAAAGAAATGTACAATTTACTTTATAAGTAGGGGAAATATAAAAATTATTAACAAGTAGGAAGCAATGTACAATTTACTTAACAAGTAAGACAAATGTACAATTTACTTAACAAGTAGGAAAAATGTACAATTTACTTAACAAGTAGGAAAAATGTACAATTTACTTAACAAGTAGGGAGAAATGTTCAATTTACTTAACAAGTAGGGAAAAATGTAAAATTTTCTTCAGAAGTAGGAACAAATCTACAAATGTATGAAGCAAGTTAAAAGAAATTAACAATTAATAATCAAGTAGGAAAAAATACAAATTCATTAAGTAGAAAAAAATGTACAATTTACTTGAAAAAGAGGAAGGAATGTACATCTTTACTTAATTAGTATAAAGAAATGTACACCTTTACCTAACAAGTAGGAAGAAATGTACACCTTTGCTATGTTTTATTTTAAATCACCTTGATGTGTTTAGTACTGTCAATCAAGCTAACACAGTAGTTTAATCTCATCTCTCAACACTCAGGTATAATGAACAAACAAACTATATTTGTTAAAGTCTTTAGGTCTTTAGTGGTTTTGTTGTTAAAATTTTGTCCTGTTATTCACTAGATCAGGTGAGATAAAATCGAAACGTCAATGAAAATCAATTTTATCCAAACATATATATAAAAACTCTCACACACACACACACACACACACACACACACACACACACACACACACACACACACAGAGGAATCTGCAAATTGCAATACCTGTATATTTAAAGTACCTGATGACTGGATGATTTTTGTCAATTCTAGATAGAACAAACTTTACACCAATTTTAAAACTGTCATAACATCTATAATATAATTTGTATAACAAGGCCACCTGGGAGACTAAACAATTAATTGTCCATTACAGACAGGTGTCCTTATTAGACAGCTTAAGTAACATCATGTGCACTGTACAGGTAGAAATAATTTTTTAATTAACTATGCCTTTTATGTTTTTATAAAGAGCTGTGATAAAAAACAGGTTTTACTGTAATTAATATTATCAAATAAAACATTTTGTATATTTTATAACTATTTTATTTATTTATTTATTTATTCATTCATTTATTTATTTATTTATCTATTTATTTATTTTTATATCATACCTTTCATCTATGATTTTCTTGACCATTAGTTTAACAATCAGTGTGGAAACTCAATACATCAATAACTAAGATTCCAATAGATAAGGTATTTAACTCTGTCCACTATATCTCTGTTATTTTGATTGTCCAGTCCTCACTTCTGTCCAATTAAACTTTACAGGTCAAATAATTTTTTGCTCTTTTTACTTAAAACTGGTGATTGACAAATATGCTGCTTTAAGTCAAACTGTGAAAAACAAATTACAAAGATTCTCTCAAAATCAACATTAAATAGCAAATATCAATGTTAATACTGTCAATTCCGATTAAGTCTTCAACATACACACAGTGCATCAATTGAGTCTAGATAATGTTACTATACATGTGCCTCTGGGCATATCGGTCTTTCTCAAGCGACTTCTCTCAATAGAGCAAGTTTTTCCATCGTTGAGATTATCTAAGCGGCAAATCAATAGCTTACATTTCAAACAGCATAATTTTCATTGAATGACAGTTCTATAATACACACATATAACTTCATGTCCACAGCTCCTCAGATAATCTCAGTGACAATGTATGGGCAATATACTGTCAAATCGTGTTTATTACACATAATTGGAGAGGATTCAGAGGCGTAATTTTTGTTTTACAACATTGTGTATCTTATGTTCATAAATTGATTAATTGTCTCTTTATATATCTGAAGATATCTTTAAATGACCTCAAATCAAACAAATATGACAGAAAAATTTACCCAACAATATTTCCAACAGAATGCATTAAATTCTAAATTATATATAAAAAAAGAAATGTCAATAAATTTTTAACTAGTGATTGCTGCTGATGTGCTAAAGATGTTAATTATTTGTGAATTTCATTTAAACATGATTATGTTGAGATAATGAAATTGTATTATTTTGGTTTTGTTTTTAAAAATTCAAACACGTAACTTAACTAAAAATACCTTTTGAAAATAGCATCAGTAGCTAAAGATGTGTTTGTTTATTTTTTGCAAGTTTATTTATAAAATCAGTCACTTTCTATTTTCAGATATTCATTTTATAATTTTTTTGTTTAATGCTTAAAATCATTTGAGAAGGTAAGAAATCACATTATCAGATATTTAGTATGAAACAATACCAATGTTTATGTTATGCCACCACAAGATGATGTCAATTTAAACGTCATTTGATCATGAGAATTTACAAATATTTAACAGTTTTTCTAAGTAATTAATAAACATCCTACTTTTCTTGATTAACAGCTATTTGAATGATGTAATTAAGAAATCTAAATCAGGGCCATCTTAATTATATTGAAATGCCATCAGCTATAAATTTAGGCACCATGAGTTGTATAATATAATTACATTGAAATGCCTGTATAATATAATTATATTGAGATGCCATCAGCTATAAATTTAGGCACCATGGGTTATACAATACAATTATATTGAGATGCCATCAGCTATAAATTTAGGCACCGTGAGTTGTATAATATAATTATATTGAGACGCCATCAGCTATAAATTTAGGCACCATGAGTTATACAATACAATCATATTGAGATGCCATCAGCTGTAAATTTAGGCACCATGAGTTATACAATACAATTATATAGAGACGCCATCAGCTATAAATTTAGGCACCATGAGTTATACAATACAATTATATTGAGATGCCATCAGCTGTAAAAAGGCACCATGAGTTATACAATACAATTATATAGAGACGCCATCAGCTATAAATTTAGGCACCATGAGTTATACAATACAATTATATTGAGACACCATCAGCTATAAATTTAGGCACCATGAGTTATACAATACAATTATATTCAGACGCCATCAGCTATAAATTTAGGCACCATGAGTTATATAATATAATTATATTGAGATGGCATCAGGTATAAATTTAGGCACAGTGAATTGTATAATATAATTATATTGAGATGCCATCAGCTATAAATTTAGGCACCATGAGTTATAAAATACAATTATATAGAGACGCCATCAGCTATAAATTTAGGCACCATAAGTTATACAATACAATTTTATTGAGATGCCATCAGCTGTAAATTTAGGCACCATGACTTATACAATACAATTATATAGAGACGCCATCAGCTAAAAATTTAGGCACCATGAGTTATACAATACAATTATATTGAGACGCCATCAGCTGTAAATTTAGGCACCATGAGTTATACAATACAATTATATAGAGACGCCATCAGCTAAAAATTTAGGCACCATGAGTTATACAATACAATTATATTGAGACGCCATCAGCTATAAATTTAGGCACCATGAGTTATACAATACAATTATATTGAGACGCCATCAGCTATAAATTTAGGCACCATGAGTTATACAATACAATTATATTGAGACGCCATCAGCTATAAATTAAGGCACCATGTGTTATACAATACAATCATATTGAGATGCCTTAGCTATAAATTTAGGCACCATGAGTTATACAATACAATTTTATTGAGATGCCATCAGCTATAAATTTAGGCACCGTGAGTTATACAATACAATTATATTGAGATGCCATCAGCTATAAATTTAGGCACTATGAGTTATACAGTACAATTATATTGAGATGCCATCAGCTATAAATTTTGGCACTGTGAGTTATACAATACAATTATATTGAGATGTCATCAGCTATAAATTTTGGCACTGTGAGTTATAATATAATTATATTAAGATGGCATCAGCTATAAATTTAGGCACAGTGAATTATATAATATAATTATACTGAGATGGCATCAGCAATGAATTTTGGCACTGTGAGTTATATAATATAATTATATTGAGATGGCATCAGCTATAAATTTAGGCACCATGAGTTATACAATACAATTATATAGAGACGCCATCAGCTATAAATTTGGCACTGTGAGTTATATAATATAATTATACTGAGTTGACATCAGCTATAGAATTGGCACTGTGAGTTATACAATACAATTATATTGAGACGCCATCAGCTATAAATTTGGCACTGTGAGTTATATTATACAATTATATTGAGATGTCATCAGCTATAAATTTGGCACTGTGAGTTATATAATATAATTACATTGAGATGTCATCAGCTATAAATTTTGGCACTGTGAGTTATATAATATAATTACATTGAGATGGCATCAGCTATAAATTTAGGCACAATGAATTACATTGCCATGCCTTTAGCTATGAATTTATGCACAGTGAGGTATATAATAAAATTATATTGCTATTTATATACAATGCATTTACTAAAGATATACATAAGATATAACGAGAGTTTTGTATGTAACATAATAAAATTACATTAAGACGTCATCAGCTAAGAAGTAATATCCCCAGTTATATAAAGCAATTATATTATGGTGTCACCAGCTACGTATAAATAATTGTACAGTAGGTCATATGCAAATGCTTTTCAAATATGTCTTTAATTACGCAAAGTACAGACAAAACTTTTTTTTTCTTTCAAAAATATGACATTTTGTGGTACCTTTAAAAGGATTACATGATTTCTGATTGACTATTGATTTAACATAATTTGATGTCATAACTTTCAATTTGTATCTTAACATTAGAATAATATGAACAAGTAAAATATGCAGTGAGGGTTGTTTTTCTCTTTCTATCCCCTCCAACAAAAAGGGCCTTTTGGTAGTTTTTTATGCTTACAGATTAAACATTGTGTGTTTGGTATCCTTCTGGAGATTATATATCATGTGTTTAGTATCCCTTTATAGATAAAACATCATGTGTTTAGTATCCCTTCATAGGTTATACACCATGTGCTTAGTAGCAATCTATAGAATAAAACTATAGAATCAACATAGATGTTTAGCATCCCTTTAGAGATCAAAACATCATGTGTTTAGTATTAATCTATAGACTCAATATCATGTGTTTATAACCCTTTATAGATAAAACAACAAACATGTGTTTAGTATCAAAATATAGATTTAACATCATGCATTTAGTAACACTCTATAGACTCAACACCAGGTGTTTGGTATCCCTTTATAGATTCAACACCAGGTGTTTAGTATCAATCTATAGATACACATCAGGTGTTAAGTATCAATCTATAGATTAAACATCAGGTGTTTAGTATCAATCTATAAATTAAACATTGGGTATTTAGTATGCATTAATAAATTAAACACCATGTCTTTAGAATCTTCAAAACCAAAAATAACATGTTTAGTAATGAACATTATGTGTTAGGTGTCTAAATATTAAAAGCTTTGTAAAGGTTCAGTAATTGCCAGCTGAATTGAACACTTGTTAACGCAGAATCATTAAGGGTTAATTTTCTGATACAAATTAAACACCATGTGTTAATTGCCCCTTTACAGATTAAACACTCTATGTTAAGTACACATGTTCAGTAGCCCTTACAGATTAATCACCATTTGTAAAGTAGATGCAGAATACTTGGTCTTTTAATTAATAGAAGTGGATACTATCTTCTATTATTAACAATCAAATTTGATTGGATCAATACCACTGATGACTTTATTTTCTACTTTTTATAGCAGGGATATTATTTATTGTTAGAATAATATTATATTGATCATAAGTACTAATGGAACAGTCATATCTGTCTTAATTTTGTCTTGGGATAATAACACACAGATAGTAAAAGGTCAACTTGGGAAATCTAAGTAGTGGCCATCATTTTACCACTAAATTGATAATTTTTTTATTTGTTGTTGAAATCGGTAATATACTGATATATATATTGTGTGTGTGTGTGTGTGTGTGTGTGTGTGTGTGTGTGTGTGTGTGTGTGTGTGTGTGTGTGTGTGAATATTTGTATAAATAAAATTAACTTGAAGATGCAAATTGGTAGCTTTGATTATAGAAAGATTAAAATATTAAAGATATTACTTTAGGTATATTGGTATATTAGACAAAAAAATGACAAAAAATAAATAAAGAAATAAAAATAAATTAACAAATGAATGAATGAATTTAAAAAAAAAATAAATAAATGTAATTAAATAATTTTCTTAATTATAAAAAGACCTGTAATAATAACATAAGTTTTGTTTTGCATGGTACAATCCATAACACTGCTAAATAAGATGTAGAATGGTTTACCTCTTGTGTTTGGTCAGGGCTATGTATCGAAACTTTTCAAGTTGGACTCGAAATCCATGAATAGATCTCTAATGATCTGATAAGCTGAAAGGAGTGGAGTAGGAGTAATGGTGTTTTATGCCCTAGTCAAGATTCTTTCACTTATTTCGAGGCGGTCAGTTCTGGGATAGGTGGAGGAAAATCGTAGTGCCCAGAGAAAACCACCGACCTTCGGCAAGCGAACTGACAAACTTTCTCACACTAGGATCTGTCCCGAATGGGATTCGAACCCAGGCAGTGAGAGGCACTGTGATCCGTAAGCGCAAGCTTTAGACCGCTTGGCCAATGACGCCCCTGATAAGCTGAAAAAGATTTCTCACTTAATTCTCTATATAATAAAAATGTTGGATATACTCTATTAGAATGCTCTAAAATAATCATACATTCTCAATACTAAACAGCTAGCTTTTTTTTTAAAGTCAAAAAATCAATTAAAAAGAATCCTTTCAAATCTTGACCCTTGATGGAAAATCCATTTCAAAAAAGTACTTAACAGAACAAATGACGATACTATTAACATTAAAACCTGTATATTAAGACTATTACATTAGACCACTGAAATATGGACTGAAGAGTGGTCTTTATATAAAGTTGTGTTTTTCCATTTTTCAGAAAAAAAAAAATTTACATGCTGTGCCATTTTCCAAATTTAAATTTTCATTTCACCACAACACAAAACATGAATATTAAATCACTCTGTTTCTATCTGTAAATATTTACAAAATCGTATAATTCGTAATCGGGCTCATCATGCTGAAAAACAACGCAATAAAGCATCCCCTGTGAATTATGATTTAATTCTAAATTGTGTTATTATCCGTATATTCCATAAATTGTAAAATCAATTTTTGTTATCTATCACAAAATATCAAATATTCACCTGTATATTATATGTGTTTTAGATACAAAATGTTTTTATAGATTTTAAAATCTCGTTTATTTGGCAGGGGGGTACCAGACAAATAATTTTTATGCTTCTGGAAACAATTTTATCTTTGCCAACATTATTTAGTGAAGGTAAATAAATTGAAACCTGACGTCACTTAATATAAGCTGATGACAAAGACATCATATCAAAATCACTTATCCAACAAGAACACTACATTTATGGAGGCACTAAAAACAAAATTGTTTATATTTACTGATGTTCTTAAAAAGGGTAAGTGAAAAGAAAATGAGGCTAGTCAAGGATACATGTTTTACATCAAGGGCAGTTCTTCCATATCAAAACATAAATTATACAATAAGGGCAAAAACGCAACATTAGGAGAATTATCCCTACAAGCACAGTTACTCCAATCCAAAATATTAATGGAACAAATTCTACAACAAGCGCAATAACTTAACATTAGGAGAATTAACTCTACTACAAGGGTAGTTCTCCATATCAAAGGCATGATTCTACAAGGAAATTAAGTCAATAAGGTGCATGAAGTCTTGATTAAGGGGAGGTTAGGGTTCAATCCTCGGCTGTCTGACCAAGACTTTAAAATAGGTAGTGACTCACAGTTCCTTTTCAAGCATTCCGCATTTATGAATAAAGGTTATGGGTCCTTAAAACAAACTGATGCCCTGTGTCACAGCAGGAATGGCACACTAAAGAACCCTCCCTGCGAAATGCCCTTAGCAAACTGCAAAGGTCAAAGTTTCTGCCACTTCACCTAAAGCTGGTGACATCCTGATATAAGTGAAATATTTTTGACTGGAATGTAAAATCCCATTAAATCAATGAATTAATCTTCATGAAGGAACACTTGCTCCATATTGAGGGCACTTACTCCATACTGAGGGCAATAACTCCATATCAAGGGCACTAACTCCATATTAAGGGCATTGACTCAATATCAAGGGCACCAACTCAATACAGTGCAACTTCCGAATACCTGGCCCTTCTAAAAACCGATCACCTCCACATACCGAACACACTGGACCGGTCCCGAATTTATCCTTCTTTGTTTATATTGAAATAAACTTCTATAAACCGATCCCTCTGAATTCCGAACACTGGCCTTTTTTAAGTGCCGAAATCATGTAACATCTTAATAATTTACTTCCGAAAACCGGCCTTATGTAGTCACAATGCATCAATGAACCGTAACGGACAGGTGATTTTCAATCTGCTAATCTGATTACTGAAATAACAACGTATCGTAATGCGCACATCCTTGTACTGGTAGACCAGATTACCTGTGCAGACATGCTTGAATAAATATTTATTGTTCGATAATCTAATTATTGCAATTATTGTTTTTCTGATGGTTTTAATTTCTTTATGTCGAGTTTTTTACCCATCAAGTACTGAATATCACTTGAATATGATCAAAACGTTTTATAAACAATTGTGTTTACATCACCCGCGCAATGCAAAGAATATTAAGAAATATTTTTTGTATTTAAAAAATCATTATTTTCTCTCTTTTTTTTTATTTAGACACTTTTAAACAATATTATTACTATTTAATATCAAAACATTCCCATCACCATGATCCGGAAACCGGTCACTAGAGATACCAAATAAGCTTGTAATTAACGCATCGGTCCTCATTTTAAGTGATTTAGATAATATTTTTGCTTCATATGTTGTAAATAGCGTAACCAATTTGTAAAAAAATATGTATTTTGAAAAATAAAATTGTTTCATTTTCAACTGGAAACAGTAACTTGTGTGCCTGACTAACATAAGCAGCACACGTGTATCTGTTTTGGATATTGTACAGTTGGTTGTAATAATCTGCCAGTTTGTAAGCTTAGGATTAATACACAAGGTACTTGTTAAGTTTAAGAATTACATGTAAGATCAATGCTTATAAGAATGTATTAACATTTATGTATTTTGTCAATGCACCATTGGATACAATTCTGAAATGGAAGAGATTCGGACCAGATCGAACTACCTGGATTTATAAGACCCTCTTAATACCGGCCCTTCTGAAAACCGGCCAAATTCCTTGGTCCCACACGAGGCCGGTATTCCGAAGTTGCACTGTATCAATCACAATAACTACAACTAAAAACATCTTCCATATGAGTGGCATTGACTCTTCAACAAGAGACAAACCCAGTGGCTCAGAGGTAGAGCATTTGCCTTGAGGGTGGGAGGTAGTTGGTTGGAACCCTAGTCAAGTCGTACATAAGATTTTAGATTTAAGATACTACTTCCTCATATAGCATGCATTTAGAGTAAAAGTGTATCAATTGGTACACTTCATGCCTTTATCACAAGGACAATTTACTCATCATTTGGGGGCAACAACCCAACAATAAGGACCATTCACTCAGTATCAAGTACACACTTTCTCTACGCAAACAAATGTTAAAAATAAATCGATTGATGGCAGATATTTTAATAAAATTTGCTTATATAATCAGAATGCCACCAGCTATAGGTGAACTAAGAAATTTTTACTAAAAATTTACAATAATGGCAAGTAACATTAAGAGTTTCTGTTATTGTGGCATTGCATACCATGACAAGGCTTGTCAAATTTTATGAGCAAACTCCTACACATTGGCTTCCTGAATGTTTAGTGTTGATGGGAAAATAGTGTCATCAATGCATAATGAAAAATATAAACTTCCAAATTGATATTCCTTTTTTTAAATATATGGCTTATAAATCTAATATTATTGTGATAGCTCAAATGATTTATTTTTAGGTAAAAAATAATTTTCTTTCCTTTAAAACATATAAAAATACATTTATATAATAAAAATATCAATAGGTTTTTAAAAAGTTGTAGATCTAAGATACAACATATAGATATTCTGTAGGAGTGTTTTATCAATTTCATTCAATCTGTGATTTAGTCTATAATGCAACACATGTTAACCTGCATATAATAATATCAAATATCTAAACTACAAATAACATTGATTAATATATATATATATATATATATATATATATATATATATATATATATATATATATATATATATATATAAAACACATACATACATATACAGTCAACCCTACTTAATCTACAATATTTGATAATAATGTAGAAATTTCAAAAACCAAAACCAATTCCCATTTATTCTATTTAAAAAATACATGCATAATTGCATTAGCAAAAAAGTCCATTTTTTTTTTAAAGAATGAATAGATACTTTCCTAAACAATTTCACAAAATCCATTCATAATTCATTAAATTCTTGAATTTTTAAAAAAAATTATACAACAAAATAATTAAAGAGACAACTAATCTATCCATCCATCTATAATTGATTTACTAAGATCTTTGCAATATACTTGTTTACTTATTTGTTGTTGTCAATTTTATAAATTTATGACAAATTAATGCTCAAGGGATACATTGAAGGATAATACAAGTAAGACAATTTTCTAAAACAGAAAATTGATTTCAAATATCAACCATAGTGATTGGTTGTAGCAGCAAATTATAGTTAAATGGATACAAGTAATTGTAGATACTGTATAAATAAGCAATGCCTATTCAAAGAGTTTTAAGGGTAAGAAAGACCTTAAGACATATGAATTTTGACAGAAAACCCTTTTGTAGCCTAACATAAAACCAAAGAGTTGACCTTAAAATGTCTAACATCACATCAGAGATATTTAAAATTAGCTCTAAAAATGATATTTTTATCTTCATTCTCAATCACCATTTTTTCTTTCTCAACTATTCAAACTTAAACTAACCAATCAAACATATCAACATTCTTAACCAATCAAACATTTACTTACATTCTAAAAAGTATAATGTTCATTCATAATTTTTTAACCAATGAAACATAAGGAATCTAAGCTGTCAACCAATCATGGCTGATCTTAATTAAAAAAAGAGGTTTTCTTTCAGTGTAGGACTCTATGTGGTCTGTGATGTTTATCTGTGACATTGTGGTCTAGTGTACAAGCACTATAAAGGTTGCAATGATTGTGTGAAATAGCAGGTAATAAATACTTACACAAAACTCAAACATCAGATGATCTAGAATTTAGATTTATCCTTGAGGTGAAGGAGAAAAATTGTTTTATTGCAACCGGCTGAAAAAAATGCTGATGATGCAACTTCAAGTAAAAATCAATTAATAATTAAAAAAAAATAAATAAATAAAATAAAAAAAAATAAATAAATAAATAAATAAAAAAAAAAATAAAAAAAAAAACAATAGCAAGCTTATTTTAATGTTATGTTAATATAACTACATGTATATCAATTTTTCAAAATAAAAGGATACTATTTGTTATATTCTAATAAAACAGTCAAACTAATGAGATGGAGGGTGGAGGATTCTGGGACATTAGTAGCCAAGTGGTCTAAAGCACATGTTTACAGGTCACAGCGCCTCTCACCATCTAGGTTCAATCCCACTGTGACAAAGTGAGAAAGTTTGTCAGTTAACTTGATGAAGTTTGGTGGTTTTCTCCAGGTGCTCCCATTTCCTCAACCATTCCAGAACTGACTGATTCAATATAAGTGAAAGATTCTTCACTTGCACGTAAAACGTCATTAATTTAATCCAATCTATTGATATCCACTGGTATTGTATAATATATGACTAGTTGTTTTGGCCTACAGAATTTCTGGTCTTTAATTTTTCAGTTATGTTTCTTAATTTTTAGCTATGTTTCTTAATTTTTAGCTATGTTTCTTAATTTTTCTGCATTGTTTCTTAATTTTTAGCTATGTTTCTTACCGGGTACTTGTTTTCATTTTATAAATTCTTACATTGAAATTTGTAAGGTTGCCAATCCACCAATCAAAAAACAAAAATACCTCAAGCTGTTTAATTACCAAAACACACACTATCTCAAACTTTTTTAAATGGCTTCTGAAAGCTTCATTTATAAGAACATAGCAATGTTTAAAATTCTTCTTTTTTTAACAAACATAAAAACAAAGCTTTTTTCTTAAAACCAAACTTCAGAAAAATAAAAACAATACTGTTAATTAAAAGAAAACCAATTAAAAAAAAAATAAAATGTTCTGATTCTAAATCCGACTACTAATTTACAGATTGCATTTTTCTTCCATGTTTCAATTGTTAAGATTATTCCTTCCATGTTTCATTTGTTAAAGTGAAATGATCTGGAAACAATATCACATGCATTGTCTCCACACAAAAATATAATACAACGTTTGGAGAGAGAAAAAGCTAGACACAAAATTAAGATTGCTTTTTGTTGCAAATCAAGAGTGCTCAAATTATTTCAAAATTGGCCGAAAGCAAGCAATTAAAGCGCAGAATTAAATAATGAGTAAAATTTTGGACAAAAGTTGTTGCTGGAGTAGTTGAAAGTACTAAAGTGCTTGATTTATTGATTGATTGATTTATTAATTGATTGGTTGGTTGTAATGTTGTTTAACATCACATCAGCAATTTTCAGATATTAGCAATGAGAGCAAGGGTTATCAATCTCTATGGATTAATTTAAGAACAGATATCTCTATGTGAAAGATGTGGAAGTGCAAATTATGGTCAACTTTATACAAGTGCACACTCTAGATAACATTTTGTTAAGGTGCTAGCTCACCAAGTCAGTAAGCCACAGACAAGCATACCACTCCCCTAGTCATATTATCCAGTCATCGAGTGAAGCATGAAGCAGTCAATGCTCAAGTAATAATCAATTAATAATTAAAAAAGAAAAAAAATAAAAAAATAAAAAAATAAATAAATAAATAAAAAATAAAAAATAAAAAAAACAATAGCAAGCTTATTTTAATGTTATGTTAATATAACTACATGCATATCAATTTTTCAAAATAAAAGGATACTATTTATTATATTCTAATAAAAACAGTCAAACTAATGAGATGGAGGGTGGAGGATTCTGGGACATTAGTAGCCAAGTGGTCTAAAGCACATGTTTACAGGTCACAGAGCCTCTCACCATCTAGGTTCAATCCCACTGTGACAAAGTGAGAAAGTTTGTCAGTTAACTTGATGAAGTTTGGTGGTTTTCTCCAGGTGCTCCCATTTCCTCAACCATTCCAGAACTGACTGATTCAATATAAGTGAAAGATTCTTCACTTGCACGTAAAACGTCATTAATTTAATCCAATCTATTGATATCCACTGGTATTGTATAATATATGACTAGTTGTTTTGGCCTACAGAATTTCTGGTCTTTAATTTTTCAGTTATGTTTCTTAATTTTTAGCTATGTTTCTTAATTTTTCTGCATTGTTTCTTAATTTTTAGCTATGTTTCTTACTTGTTTTCATTTTATAAATTCTTACATTGAAATTTGTAAGGTTGCCAATCCACCAATCAAAAAACAAAAATACCTCAAGCTGTTTAATTACCAAAACACACACTATCTCAAACTTTTTTAAATGGCTTCTGAAAGCTTCATTTATAAGAACATAGCAATGTTTAAAATTCTTCTTTTTTTAACAAACATAAAAACAAAGCTTTTTTTCTTAAAATCAAACTTCAGAAAAATAAAAACAAGACTGTCAATTAAAAGAAAACCAATTAAAAAAAAAATAAAATGTTCTGATTCTAAATCCGACTACTAATTTACAGATTGCATTTTTCTTCCATGTTTCAATTGTTAAGATTATTTCCTTCCATGTTTCATTTGTTAAAGTGAAATGATCTGGAAACAATATCACATGCATTGTCTCCACACAAAAATATAATACAACGTTTGGAGAGAGAAAAAGCTAGACACAAAATTAAGATTGCTTTTTGTTGCAAATCAAGAGTGCTCAAATTATTTCAAAATTGGCCGAAAGCAAGCAATTAAAGCGCAGAATTAAATAATGAGTAAAATTTTGGACAAAAGTTGTTGCTGGAGTAGTTGAAAGTACTAAAGTGCTTGATTTATTGATTGATTGATTTATTAATTGATTGGTTGGTTGTAATGTTGTTTAACATCACATCAGCAATTTTCAGACATTAGCAATAAGAGCAAGGGTTATCAATCTCTATGGATTAATTTAAGAACAGATATCTCTATGTGTAAAATGTGGAAGTGCAAATTATAGGTCAACTTTATACAAGTGCACACTCTAGATAACATTTTGTTAAGGTGCTAGCTCACCAAGTCAGTAAGCCACAGACAAGCATACCACTCCCCTAGTCATATTATCCAGTCATTGGGTGAAGCATGAAGCAGTCAATGCTCTGCCCCCCCCCCCTTAATTGTGAGTGCCAG